>BNST01000522.1:0-70000 GCA_019650275.1 Xylocarpus granatum | reverse complement strand
AGAAGTGAAAGGTTTCAATTATATCTAATCGGGCACACATAAAAAATTTTACAATGGTCAGCAGTAACAACCTTATTAGGGCTGTAGATAGTGCATTCTTAAAAGAGATACAGTAATTACAAACCCTAGGGATTGGTGTGCGGACCTAAAGGGCACTATTAAGGACACCAATACATCATAGAATAAATTGATTATTATGATGTAAAAAAAACCCATAATTAAAACAAATATCAAATAAAAAGGACAATATATGGTATTTGTTTCACTAAATAAATAACATTCTAGGCCACTAATTGGAGCACCAAAAATAAAATATAATATTATTCAATATATTTTACAATAAAAATCCTAACAGTTCCCACACATGTATATACGTTTTGTAGTGCGGTGCAAACCAATTGGCGACTCTAATAGGTCGGCAGTGAATGTTGGAACCAATACAACAGCTCACATAATTGTAAAAAATAGTAGAGTTGTTCAGGCTTTTTACCTACAAAATTAGAAAAAAAAAATGTTTTTTTTTTTTTTTTTTTTTTTTATTTTTATTTTTGTAATTCTCTGTTTTATTTGTAATTTAAATGTATAATAAATATTATTTATATAAAATTAATGTGATGTCCTTAAATACATAAAAAATTTATTAGCATGGTGTCGAGGCGTAACTTAGGGCTTTAAATAGATGCCCTAGGTCAGAATACAACCCTAAGGTTGGCTGCGGAACTAGGGCACTATTAAGGCCCTAAGCAATAGATAACTGATTTAATTAAACAATATTAAAATATCACAATATATGTATGTTGGCGCCCTATAAATAGAATCTAGGTAATCTTAATACTTAGAAGTAAGTTAAGTCGTCTATGGATGTGAAAATGGCTGCCACTATCGGGTCCGAACATAATATATTTATATAATTTACAAGTAAAAAACCCACAGTCAACCCAAGACAATTATAATTAGGTTGTGTCGATGACAAAACCGAGTGCGGCTATCAATAGACGAAAACAATTAAGGAATGAAACGTTAGTGCTTGTGCAATCTGGCTACTCGTCCCATAATCCAAATCTGTGCAATACCACCGGTAGTAACAGGCAAATGGCGATCCTTACATATCGGGCATCCTATATACAAAAGAAAGGATATAAATCTCCTCAATAGACGAAATGGCCACCATATGGTGAGGAATATAGGATAAACTGCAATGCTAGGAGTAGAACCGAACAGACAAACATATCACGAAGAACGGACCAGCATCGAGTAAACCAATAAAATCGATCTCCAAAACAAATTAAAGCGGTAAAGTCTATCAAAACATCAAAAATGTTATGTCTTCCAATGGCCTGATACAAACAAACACCGCTGCACAAAATGCAGCCATTAAAAGTGGATCTCAATATCAAAAAAGAATGTCCAGTGGCTATAAACAAATAACATCGGGTTCCATCGGAACAACAAAAACAAAAAAACACAAAACACAGAAAACATAATGAAAATATAAACAAAAAAAAAAAAGAGAGGGAAAAAGAGAGAAAAACGATTTGTATATAGAATAAAAGATAAGATAAAAAGAATATCACCACCCAGAAAAAGCTGTGTACCCTTCTTTGATATTGAGAGAATACCCACATTGGTTAAAAGAGCGATTGCTGACGTTTAATAGTGTGTGAGCAATGTGAAGTTCCGGGGAAAGAAAAGGCCAATGAGGAAGCACAAGTGTTGGTAATTCGTGTTTATCCAATTGTTAGTTCGTTCGTGTTGAAATATGACTCTTAAGCGCTAATTTGTGTAGATCATTAAGGTTTACAGATGTTCGGTGCCTTTGGTTTCTAGGCTTTAGCATTGCCAAGTCTTTACCAATTAGCCGTCAACACATCTTGAACACGCTAGCTTTTGTATTATGAGGAGTCATAAGACCGACAATATTGTGCCCGTGTTACTGACCAAAAGCCATGACACGACGGATGCGGACATACCAACAAGGTGGCCAAATGCGCATTCTAGAGAAGAAAAGTTAAAGATAAAACCACACAACAAACCAGAGAGGTGGTAATTCAGCCCGAGAGGGATTTGGCTTATGGAGGCCGAACGCGTAGGTCTGACCCAGGAAGTTACAACGAGCACAAGCACCCAATTCGCCAACGTTTTTCCCTTCCCGGAGAAACGGCGCATCAGTATAAGAGGTCGCGCCCGGACTGCCCTCGACCCAAACCTATAAACTTTAGTGGGAACGACTGAAGTGGGAGTTTTTCCTTCTTGACTTAAAATCTAATGGAGAACCCTACGAGTTATGTTCCGGGTAGAACCCCGAATAGTCGTACAGGAAACATTTTCACATCATAGTACGGGAGCACTAAAACATTTATTCTTTAGAGTGGATTTAAAGTAATACACTAGATTTTAGTTTATAAATAAAAGGAGGCCCCCCAAGATAACATAATATGTAGTATGATAATTTAGGTACACTTGTCATGAAACTTCGTTTTGAACCAAGGATCATGAAATCAGTTATATTATTTTGATAGAGGCCTTAATTCATGGCTCACATACGATAGAAAGTCAAGGGCCATCTCAGATCCAAGAGCCAAACCTAGGGTGGTGTTGATATAAATACTGACAAACTAAGGGTGCAGCTATTAAAGGCCCTAAAAATGTGGTATCATTGGTGGTGATTGTCCAAGGAACGAGTTAAAGTAGCACATTAGATTAATTATATAATAATATTTATATTTTTTTTTTTTTTTTTTTTATTTTAAAAATTAAAATGATAATTAATTAACAGCTAAATTCTAAAAAAACATGAGAATGGGTATAGACTTTTTTTTTTTCATAATTTTTTTTTTTTTTTTTTTTTTTTTAAATAATAATATTATATTTACAAAAAGCGAATCCGAAGTGGTGTGGAGCGTGCATTGTATGAAAACAGTGGAAACATTTGGTTATCCGAATTCACAAAACATATAAAATTATCTGGAGAACTGTAGAATGATTTTATCATGTAAAATAAGTGGGGAATTTCACCAACGATCAATTGAGGTACCTACTAGTAATTAAGTATGGTCGTTGAGTAGGATTATAGGGAAGATAAAGCAAACTGTCAGATTGTATTTTTAAGCCTGTAAAATTACGAATATATGTATGATTAAGTTGTGTTATTGTGTAAATATTTGTAGACAGAATACGATGCGCCCAAGTATCAAATAGTGCCACTAGGATCAAAACAGCAGCAACCAAACCTAGGGGTTGATAATAGTGAACGACCGATAATGGAAGCAACTATTATACGACACAACTTAATGGAAAAGAAAAGTTCTCGACATGTAAATTTTTTGCATTTAAAAGGAAACAATCCCTTAATTAATATAATGTAAAGTAAGATTCATGACATACTTTAAATTAAATATAAAAATTAAACAAAAAATTTTAAAAAAATTTTTTTTTTTTTTTTTTTTTTTTTTTTTAATTTAAATGATTAAATTTATGGTAGATTTAAAGGAAAAGCTTAAATATATATTAAATTTTATATTTTTTTTTTTTTTTTTTTTTTTTTTTTCAAAAGAAGTTTTAGAATAAGAATCAATAAGAAAAGATGAAGAGTTGTCCGGTATACTATTAGTATAGCCTAAAATAGGATATTGAAAGGGCAAAATCGTAGTCAAAAGATGATTATAGTTGAGTAAGAAAATCAGGACACTTTATTGTGGTGTCAAAATTATAATGAAGGGTAAAAAATAAGAATTATATTGTTGAAGAATTTTTGCTAATTATTTTTTTTATAAAAAAAAAAAAAATTTTTAATTTTGTAAAATTTTTTTTTTTTTTTTTTTTTAATTTAATTCAAATCAAAAAAAAAATATGAGAAGAATTAAATTTTAATTTTAAAAAAATTAAAAATTTTTTTTTTTTTTTTTTTTTTTTTTTTTTTTTATTTGAATAATTTTATAATTTTATATATCGTGTTAAATAATTTAATTAATTAAAATAAATAATTATTTAAAAATTTTTTATTAAAATTATAAAAAAATATTTTAAAAAATCAAAAACAAAGATTAGTGAAGCGTGAATGTTAAAAATTTAATTGTTAAATAATTTAGTCAAAAATAAAGAAACATAACAGTGTTTATGTAAACATAATTCTTCAAACTTAATAGTTATCAGATTTAAAGATATAAATAATTTATTTTTTTTTTTTTTTTTTTTTTTTTTTTTTTTTTTTTTATTAAAAATAATTGTTAAAGGAAAATAAATAATATACATTAATAATATTTGGTCAAAATATTTAATATGTTGATATATCATTATCTTAAAGTATTATATAATAATAAAAATATTTTTTTTTTTTTTTTTTATTAATTATATATATAAGATAATAAATTTAGAGCTGTGTCCGTTTAATGTGTGCAGGATAAAACACAGGGGGTATGATCAAATTAAGTTAGATTGGTTAAAGTAATTATTTATACGGAAAAAGTATATTAGTACGAGATCTAGAAAAAGTGATTAGTAAATATATAATATATTAAAAAAAAAGCACCAAGTAATTATATTTTTTCTTATTGATGATATGTACCAAAATATTAATTTAAATAGATCTAAGATATTATATAGTTATAATATATTAATTACACATTAAATTTATTTAATAAAAAAAAAAAATTATTTTTAAATTTTGATATTGTAAATTAGATTTTGAATTAATCTTTTTTAATCAATATTTGAATTTTTTTATTATATATATTTTTTATTATCTTGAATTTTAATAAGACTATATAACTTATAATTTTTTATACTTAAAATATTTTTTGGTTAGTAATTAAAATATTACACAAAAGATAGAAGATATAAAAATAGAGTGAATTTAGATAAATAAGTAAGACATGTGTCTTGATGAAGATGAATAAGCTAGTATGTAAAAAGTCAAAAAATAAAAAAATGGTTTTAAATTAACAAAAAAGAACATATTGAAATAGAATAAAGTTTAAAGAAAAACATCTACAAAACGTGAAAATCAAAATCGAGAAATATTTTTAAGGGAGGTTTGGTCCACCAATAAATTATAACCTAGTTAAAAGTAAGAAAAGAGGGTTAAAGAAGAAGAGCACGTAGATCTCTTAGGGAGTTTTATTAGGTGAGGTTTTTTGAACCAATAAGTAAAAAATTACATCTATTATAAAAGTAAAAAATAAAGAGTTGAGTGTTTGTATTAGGGTACCAGTAGATAATAATATAGTGGATCAGGAGATGTTATATATGAATAATGTGATTTTAGATTATTATATAAACTCAAGTTAATAATTTTATATTAAAAAATCAGAATTAATTACCTGTATAGATTTAATAAATAATATATAAAAAAGATCAAATAAATGCTCAAGCAGCAAGAGTTTTGGTAAAAAAAACACCTAGTGACCAAAAGACCACAGAACACAAGCGATGGTGTTTATCGTAGAGACAAGTGTGGTTGAGCTCCAAGGGGGCGGAATTTCAGTTACGTTAGTAAAACTCAGTTAATGGATGGTTACAAGTCTGATTCTTGCATGTTTTTGGATATTCGTTGGATAGTTTTTGAAAATGGGTAATAATAGTATGCAGGATTCATTAGACGAAGTCATGAAGCAGTAAGTTCTTCCTGTGCACTGGTCAACATGTCCGATCCGCTGGTGCACCCAGAGGGATTGTTCCGGTTGCTCCAGAAAGTTCATCTGCACACTGCTGAACATGCCCGATGCCTCTGCCGTGCCTGCAGGGATGTTCCGATTGCTCTTGGAAGTTCATCTTGAGAACTACCAAACGTGTGTGACAGGTTGCTCCCGAAAGTTTGTACTGTACAATGCCGAACGTGCTCGATACCTCTGCCATGCCTGCTGGGATGTTCCGGTCACTCCTGGATGTTCGTCTTGCACACTGCCGAACATGCCTGACATCCCTGTCATGCCCACAGAGATGTTCCAGTCGGGTCCAAAAAGTTAGCCTGTGCACCGCCCAACATGCCAAAGCCTTTGCATGCCCGTGAGGATGTTCCCATTGCTCCCGGAAGTTTGTCCAGCTCACTGCCAAATGTGTCCAATGCTGCTGCCACTCCCTACGGGGATGTACGGGTTGATCTCTGAAGTTTGTCCTGCACACTGTCAAATGCACCCAATGCCTCTCCCATACCTGCGGTGATGTTCCAGTTGCTACTTGAAGTTCATCCCAAGCATTGCCGAATGTGCCCAATGCCGTTGTCGTGCCCATGGGGATTTTCTGGCTTTTGTGCCTGCAGGGGATTTACCGGTTGCTGCCGGAAGTTAGTCCTGAGAACTGCCAAACTTGTCCGATGCCTCTTCCGAGCCAGCATGGATTTTTCGGTTGCTCCTGAAGTTCGTCTTCTGCACTGCCAAACACAACCGACATCTCAACCATGCCCGTGGGGATGTTTTGGTCACTCTAGGGAAGTTTGTCTTGTGCACAGCCCAATGCGACCCGACACCTCTGCCATGCCCGCGGGGATGTTCAGGTCACTCCTAGAAGTTCATCCCACACACTGCCCAACGGGCCTGAAGTCTCTGCCGCACCTTCTAGGATGCTAGGTCACCCTAGGAAGTCCCTCCTGTGAACTGCCAAATGCGTCCGAAGCCTCTACAGCACCCGTGGAGATAATCTGGTTGCTCCAGGAAGTTTGTCCTGCTCACTGTCGAACATGTTTGAAGCCGCTGCTTATCGCAGTGATGTTTTGGTGCTCCCAGAAGTTCGCCTTGAGCCTTGTCGAACTCATCCAACGCCTCTACTGAGCCCACAGTGATTTTCTGACCACTCTTGGAAGTTCATCCCATGCACTCCCAATGCACCCAAAGCCTTTGTCGCACCTGAGGGAAGCCATGCCGAGGCTTCAGGTGCATTGGGAGTGCATGGGATGCACTTCCAAAAGTGACCGGAAAATCACCATGGGCTTGGTAGAGGCGTTGGACGAGTTCAACAAGGCTTAGGATGAACTTCTGGGAGAGACCGAAATATCCCTGCGGGAGCAGTAGCAGCTTTGGACATGTTCGGCAGTTCACAAGACATACTTCCTAGAGCAACCAGATTATCCCCACAGGTACTGTAGAGGCTTCGGATGCATTTGGCAGTTCACAGGAGGGACTTCCTGGAGTGACCGTAACATCCCAGTAGGTACGGCAGAGACTTCAGGCCTGTTTGGCAGTGCATGGGATGAACATCTGGGAGCGACTGGAACATCCTTGTAGGTGCAGCAGAGGCGTCAAGCACATTGGGCAGTACTCAAGATGAACTTCTGGGAGCTACGAGAACATCCCACTGGCACAATAGAGGTGTTAGGTGCGTTTGACAGTGTGTGGAACAAACTTTCGGGAGTGATCAAGAACATTCCCATGGGTGCGGCAGTGGAGTTGGACACATTCGGCAGTGCACAGGACAAACTTACCTGAGTGACCGGAATCATCCTATGCCGCTCTTGTCCCCTTGCTGCCTTGGCAGTGCGCTCTGTGTGGGACAAACTTCCAAGAGTGACCGGAACACACCTGCGGGCGAGGCAGTGGCTTCTGACACATTGGGAAGTGCTCGGGACGAACTTCCCAGGATGACTGGAACATCCCCATGGGCATGCAAGAGGCTTCGGGCACGTTGGGCAGTGCACGGGACAAACTTTCAAAAGTGACCAGAACATCCCCGCGGGCGAAGAAGAGGCATCGGCACGTTCACCAGTGTGTAGGATGAACTTCTGGGAGTGACCGGAACATTCCTGCATGCGTGGCAGCAATGTAGGGCATGTTGTACAGTGCAGGGAACAAACTTCTGGGAGTGCCCGCAGCGTCACTGCAAGCACGGCAGAGAAGTCGGGTGTGCCTGGCAGTGCACAGGATGAACTTCCAGGAGCGGCTGGAACATCCTCGCGGGTGCAGGAGAGGTGTCGGGCTTGTTCGGCATTGCATGGGATGAACTTCTGGGAGCGACTGAAACATCCCTGTGGGAACGGCTGTGGTGCTGGGCACATTGGACAGTGCATGGGATGAACTTTGGGGAGTGACCAAAATATCCCCCAGGGCACAGCAGCGGTGTCGGGCACATTCGGTAGTGCACGGGACAAACTTCCTGGAGCAACCGGAACTTCCCTACAGGTGCAGCAGAGGCTTCTGGCGCGATGGGTAGTGCACAGGACAAACTTCCGAAAGAAACCAGAACATGCCTTCGGGCACAGCAGAGGTGTCGGGCTCATTTGGCAGTGTGCAGGACGAACTTTCGGGAGCAACCAGAACATCCTATCGGGTGCAGCAGCGGGTTGGGCTCATTTGGCAGTGCACAGGACGAACTTACAGGAGTGACCGGAACATCCCTCCAGGCACCGTAAAGGTGTTGGGTGCATTCAGTAGGGCTTGGGACAAACTTCCTGGAGCGACCAGAACATCTCCCCGAACAAACTCCCAGGAGTGACTGTAAAATCCACATGGGCTCGATAGAGGTATCGGAGGCATTCTGCAGTGCTTGGGGTGAACTTCTGGGCACGACCGGATCATCCCTGCAGGTGCAGCAGAGGCATCAGGCGCGTTTGGCAGTGCACGGGATGAACTATTGGGAGTAACCAGAACATTCCCATGGGCGCAGCAGAGGCATCGGTCTAATTCGACATTGCACGGGATGAACTTTCGGGAGCGGCCGGAACATCCCTGCAGGTGCGGCAACAACGTTGGACACATTCAGTAGTCTGCAGGACAAACTTCCGAGAGTGACCAGAACATCCCTGTGGACGCAGCAGAGGTTTGGGCACATTGGGCAATGCACGGGACGAACTTCCAGGACCAACCAGACCATCCTCACCGGTGTTGCAAAGGCATCGGGCTCATTCAACAATCTACAGTATGAACTTCTCAGGTGCAACCAAAACTTTCCTGTGGGCACAGTAGAGTCATTCAGCGTGTTCTGCAGTTCGCAGGACAAACTTCTGGGCACAGCAGAGTTCATAAAAAATGTGGTAAGACTTCATGGTATACCGCAGACATTGCTGTCCGATAGAGATATTGTTTTCATGAGCAAGTTCTGGAAGGGGCTTTTCACACAGCTCGGCATGTTTGTTAGTGCATAGGACAAACTTCCAGGAGCAACCACTACATCGTCGCAGCCATGGCAACACTGTGGGACACATTCGGCAGAGCACGGGATGAACTTTTAGGAGTGACTGGAACATCCCAGCGAGTGCAGCAGAGGCTTCGGGCACGTTGGGCAGTGCATGGTTTGAACTTCTGGGAGTGACTGGAAATCCCTGTGGGCTTGGCAGAGGTATTAGGCATGTTCAGCAATGCACAGGATGAACTTCTAGGAGTGACCAGAATATTCCCATAGGTGTGCCAGTGGTATCGGGCATGTATTACAGTGCTCGGGATGAACTTCCGGGATTGATCGGATCATCCCTACAGGCATGGCAAAGGCTTCAGGCATGTTCGGAAGTGCACAAGATGAACTTTCAGGAGCAACCGGAACATCTCCGCTAGTGTAGCAGATGCTTCGAGCATGTTGGGCAGTGCACAGCACGAACACCCGGGAGTGACTGGAACATAACTGCAGCCTCAGTAGAGGCATTGGATTCATTCAGCAGTGCTCGGGATGAACTGCTGGTAGCTACCAGAAAATCCCCACGGGCGTGGCAGAGGCTTCGGGCATGTTATGATAAATAATTTATTAAATTGTAAAGTGGCCATAGAAGTTAATCATAAACAATATAATTTAAATGCTATTATTGATATAGGAGCTAGTAAATGTGCAATAGATAATAAGGCATTACCTATAGAATGTTTTGAAAAATTACCTGTAGCAGTAAGAATAGCAGGAGTAAATAGTATAACACATAGTTCTCTAAAAGTAAAATTAGGAAGTTATTTAATATTTAAAACTCAAAAGTATTTATTACCTTTTTGTTATGCTTTATCATTACAAATTCATGATAGAACTCAAATAATTATAGGAATGAATTTTATTTACAGTATGCAAGGAGGAATAACTATAGAATGCGAAAAGGTAATTTTCTTTAAGAAGACAGAAGTAATAGAAACATCTCCTGTTAGTAAACCCTTGGATATAAAATTATTTGAAGAACAAGAAGAAGAGGATAAAATAGAAATAGAAAAATATCTAGAAACAGATGTAATATTATATAATTATGGTAATCTAGAATTAAATTATAAACCTTATTTAGAGCCTTTAATGAGAAGGTTAGAAAATTTATCAGTGATAGGAGAAAACCCTTTAGCATTATGGAGTAAAAATAAGATTACATGCAAAATAGACATAATAAATCCATATTTAACTATACATGATAAACCTATAATACCAGACCCTAGAACAAAAGAAGAATATGCTAGACATAGGACAACATACTAATTCACATTCTTTACATTTTTTACAATTTTTTATAATTATCATATTACAATAAAAACATTTTTCTCTATATGTGTTGTTCCAACTATGTTTACATTCTTTACAATTTAAAGGTAATTGTTTTTCTATCATCCAACTAATATTTTTAATAATTTTAATTGTTCCTCAAAATTATCTTGGTTTTCTATTACTTTGTTATTATCACATATGCTTAATACGTCACTATCATCACTATTTTCACTACCATTTATACTAATTATATCAAATTCAACTTCTAATTCTAATTCTTTATATACTGTCATTCTTTCTAAATCTCCTCTTTTATTTCTACATTCTCTAGCATAATGTCCTATTTGTCCACATATAAAACATTTACATTTTTTAATAGGTGGTTTTTCTATTTTTAAATTTATTAACATGGTTTTTTCCTAGGTATTCCTTTTCTATAGTTAGTAGCTTTTCTAAAATATTTCTTTTTTCTATCTTGTTTATAAATTCCTGGTATGTATACATTTTTACAAATAATTATAACTTTTAACTTGTTTTGCTATTTCATTTACTATGCATTGATTTTTTAAATATTCAAAGGTAAATATTATCCTGGGTGCTATTCCTATTTGGAAAGCTGATCCATGTTTCTTTTTCCATTCTTCTTCTAATATTGTATTAAATGGAGGTGGCAATTTTAAAAAATATTTACTACTTAGCTGATTATCTGTGAATGCCATTCCAGTTTTACTTGCTAAATTTAAATATTCATTACTAAAGTCTCTTATTTGTGTCATGCTGTCTATATGTAGTCTTTCTAAATCTTGTAAGGCTCTATTCTGCATTTTCTGTATTTCCTCTATATTGATCATATCCTAATATTATTTGTCTTATTTGACTTGTTATGTTATCGGTTACATCTGCATTACTTACTAATACTCTGTATGCATTACTATAATCTTTTTTCCATGATTGAAAATAAAGTTTTGCTACTTCCCCTAATAAATTTTCTACATAATTTATTTTTTCTTGATTATCTATAAAATTAAAAGTACTTAAATGTAAAATAGTACTAGATTCCCATTTAGCTATTGACTTCCTCCCATAATTGAGGATGATAACTACTTAATACTAACATACTTCCACTATTAGCTAAAGCTGATGGTAAAGCTATTTGTTCATATGGAAATTTTCTACTATATCCTTTACTCCTTATTTTTGGGAGACATACTCTATTAGGTTGACTGTCTGCTCCAGGAAAAGTCCTGTTTGGTTGAATTTCTACTGAAGGTATATTTCCTGTACTATCTACTACACCTGAAGATGTACTTGCTAATATTCTATCTTCTATATAATCATCATATTTGGGAATTTCTACTTCCTCTAAAGGTAATATATAATCTTGTATATTTCTTCCTTCTCTAAGTATTTCTAATAAATATACTTCTTCTTCTGTGATTATTTCTTTGTTTTTTATTCTAGGATAATTATCTCCATATACCATGTCTATAAATAAACTACAATCATCTAAATCTGGTATTTCTAAGAAATTCACCTTCCAATCATAATTGGGATATTTAGTATATAGTATTTCTATTTTTTGCTTAACTTCCATTTTATAATCTTGATGCTACAAGAGTATGTTTTAACCAATTTTCTATTGTTTTTAATAAAGTTAACCTTACTTCTACTTTATTTTTAAATATATTTTCTTAGCTATATGTTCTAATCTTCCTTCTAACCTTTGTATTTCAATTACTAACATATTTCTAAATGCTGCTACATTTATTCTATTGTCTAAAGTTATTCTTAATATACAATTTATTATTTCTCTATGTGAATTAAAATCCATATTTATAGACATTTTAATTTCTTCCTATAGTTGGTAAATTTTGTTCTATAGAGTCTTCATCACTATCTAATTCTGAAGTTCCTATATTTCTTTGTTCTACAAAGTTATCAAATCTTATACTTTGATTACCATCTAAATCTACATATATTGAACTACTTTCTGGTATTATAACAGTTTTTCTTTGTATTTATTTCTACAAATTTTTGTAAATTCCACCCTAATCCTGCTAATCTAGTAGGATCTATTGTTTCTGGCTTTATCATTCTTACCCCTCTGGTCGCTAATCCATTTATTATAGTTTATGTATTTACTCTATACCTATTTCCAGATTTATTACTTGCTCTTCCTAAATATCCTATAGTAATGTTTAAATTATCGCCTTCATAATCTTCATAACCCTTTGTTTGAATTCCTATTTTAAGTTTTTCTAAGTCATTAATTGATTTTAATATATTAAGAGAATAATAAAATAATCTTGTATTACTATTCATGTCTACCTCTATGGTTCCTAATACTGCTTTAGACATGTTTTTTTTCCAACTAGTATCTAATAATACTATTAATACTTTTGTACCTACTACCTATTCTTGTTAATCCTTTTATTCCTATTACTATTAATCCTGAATGTACTAACCTTTTTTCCTCTAATTTTAATTTTCTAATTGTATCCTTATTTACTATATTTATTGTTTTAGTTTGACCGTCTACTACACTTACTTGCTGTTCTGTTGATATTTTATTAATGAAGCTCTAAACTCCATTACTCCTACATTATATAATATTCTAGGATTTAATAATCTTAATTGATTCTGATTATACAAATCTAAATTTCTTTCTAAATCTATTACTTCTTCTAATCTTATACTATTACTTCCTTACCTATCTTGTCTTCTTAGGATTCTATCTAATAAATTATAAGGTCTTTCTATACTGGTACTATTTTCTATGTCCACCTTCATCCCTTACAATATTCCCTTGTCTATCTATACTAGTAGTCAGTATTACTTCTTCTTAAGAGACATTTTTATTCCCACTTTTTCCAAATTAACATTTTACTAGAAGCTTTTCCTACAACAGGCTTTGTCCCTAAAAGACAAATTTGCTAGTTGTCCACTGATATTTTCTACTGTTTTTATAAATAATGGATCTTGTGTTTTATTAGGTATTTTTTCTAAACTACTTTCTAAAGCTATTAATTTTTTATTAATTTCTAATAATAAAGACATTATTGTATTATTTTGTCTAATTATGGTTTTATAAGGTATTCCTGCTACTGATCCTAAACTATTGTTATCCCTGCTAAATCCTATAGCTGCGCTTACTATTTCATTTTCTGTAGCTTCTAGACTATTTAAATAGAATGGATCTTCCTCTAAACTCATCCTGTTAGTATTGATAATTTTTTATTTAAATTTATCATTTTTTATTCTAGTGCATTTATTTTAAATTCAAGATTATTTAGTTTTTCTAATATTTTTTTTTCTATTTTCTTAGGTACCTTACTAGTTTGTCCTAAATTTATTTGTAATATCTTAATATTATCTATTAAATTATCTATTTTATTCCTCTGTTTTTGTAAAATATTTAAATATGATTTAAATATTATATTATGAGATTGGCTAATTGCAAGTTGGTTGTGAAGTATATGATAACAAACATCAGAAATAGTGTTCAGTTGTAGATCATTTGAGTGAAATTTATGCTTATAATTTTCTTGAGAAAAACAAACAATATTTATATTATCTACAGACCTCTTCCTATGATATCCTCCTGTTTCTAAGTTTAGATAGTCAAGCCTATGAAGTACCTCTTCTTCCTTACTGGTCATGATTTTAGATTGATAGATTCCGCAAGTTTTCACCTACACCTAGGACTTATCAGCACCTTAGCTTTCTGCCTAGTACTTCAGTTTACCTCTATAGGAATTTTTTCAACCTATATCAAGTTTTCAGGGAGATTTGCTTAATCATAAAGGCTTTAAAGATCTAATCTTAGTCTATGTTTTGCTCTGATACCAATTTGGGGGGCGAGGTACGGAATCAAAAGAGCCGCAGAATAACCCTAACAAGTAGGATTATTGGAAGCTTTTCTAGAGTAGAGGAGAAGAGAAGAGAGAGGGGGTTTTTTTTTAATTCATTTCACTCATCTAGATCTATCAACCTAGTACTATTTTTGATGAATAGTTGTTTAGCCTACCATACTAACAACTACTGTACACAATCAATTTTTGCAAAATATTAAATTTACACAAGTTTTTTTATAGAAACCAACAACCGGAGTTTCAACGGCGTTGGGGAATCTGGAATAAGACTAATAAGGGAGTGTCTCTCTACCTTATCAGAATATGTTGAGAGAATTAAGAGAATAATTACCTTTAAACTTTGAAAGACTTAATTTTAGAGAGAAGTGGGAGAGATAATATTTTCGTTAAAGGTTTCCCCTCTTTTTTTTTAATACAAAATGAAGGTTTATATACATCCTAAAAGTGACTCATGGTTAAGATAACCATGGTTACTTTTAAAAAAAAGAACTCTAGTTACATAAAAGTTTACTTAACTCATGGTTAGATAGAACCATTGTTTTGTAAAGGTTATAGAAAAAGTAAATGATTATTAAAACATGTCAGGCAGTTGGTCGGGCATCTGTTGTTGTGTTGGCAGAATTTCTTGTCTTCTAGTCATCCAAATCAATCAAATCTTCATCAGAGGATACCACATCCAGATCTGTCATTACTTGAAAGTCTCCAAAACTTTTAACTTCCAAATGGGCTCTAATAGATCTAAAATGATCTTCAATATTTGGATCTTCGTGGATTTGGCCCAGGAAAGGTGTATATAAACTAAAACTCCTCCACTTTGTAAACACCTTCATATTACTATCCTCGATGTGCATAGGATAGTCATAGGTCCAGGAACGGGTCTTCTGGGCTGATAGAAGCAAATTTCTGAAATTGATGATATTTAACATTACTGATGGCTCTGCCTCTTCAATCCAAGTTTTCCACTGATTTTTTATTCGAAGACAAGTAGGTACTAAGAAAGGAAAAACATCTATTAGAAGCTCCATTTTGGCTCTCTCTAGATATCCCGTACTATAGCTGGCGGGTACTGAAAAAATCTGAATATCTATAAAACCATCTTCCACCTTTTTATGCTCATAGTAGGAATACAGGATATGAGCTAATCTCCATGATAGTGGCTCAATAAACTTTTTTATTTGTCCCTGCTTTGTAATCACTATTCAGGAGATAAAGCCCATTTCAAACAACTTTGTTAGAGAGAAGGGAAGAAAAGAATCACTCCATTCCTCTAAGTGGTCTATTGCTTTAAAGAGAACCAAACCCTGTTTGCATACACATATTCTGGGCAAATCATGGTCTTAGGCCTTATAGTATAAATCAGTCAAGCCCATACCTTGGGGATATGGCCCATTTAATGCTATGTGTCTAAGGAATTCTTGGGCATTTATCATTTCAGTCATTTTTTCAGCAAGCACAAACCCAAGTATTTTTCTTTCAGCAGGGGTATTAAAAATGGGTTCCAATAGCTTCTTTTTTGCAAACATTTCAGTATTCTCTTGCTGCCATCTTTTTATTTCTTCCTTCACCTCTTCCTCTCTTTTACTTTTTTCATTGAGCTCACTTTGTAATTTTTCTATTTTCTTTTCTAGCTCTTTTACTCTTTCATTCTTCGTTCCCACTTCACTTTTTAACATGTTTATTTCCTTCTGGAACATGAAAGGTGTCTATGGAGTTAAAGAAGATGGGGGAGAGGCCAGAAGCATTGATCTTAAATTTTCCTCTTGATTTTTGAAATCAAGATAACAACAAAGAGCATGGATAATGTCTGGTTTTGATTTTGGATTTGAATTCCACAAATTGTCTACTAGACATTTCTGTTCTGGCTTCAATTGGGCCTTGGCTTTAAAGGATAAATTTGTTCCAGTGGGGAACGTCTTTAAAGTATATGGGCCAAAGAAAAAGGAATTTGGTGATTGAGAGGTTCCTGCCATTGCTGCCAAAAGAATAATATATGTTAGTTCTACTAACTTTTCTACTATGATACTCTGTCTAGTTGAAAAAATTTGTTAGTGGGCTTAGTGGGCTCCTAACTTGTGTTGGTACCCACAACAAAATAGGATTTTGTACAAAGCCACTATGTATGAATGCAAATATTATTTGTAATTTACTTTCTACTTGAAATTTACATTTCTAGAAAAACTTAAAATAGAATTCAAGCGAAGGGTTATGAAGATTACGAAGGCGATAATTTAAACATTACTATAGGATATTTAGGAAGAGCAAGTAATAAATCTTGAAATAGGTATAGAGTAAATACAGAAACTATAATAAATGGATTAGCGACCAGAGGGGTAAGAATGATAAAGCCAGAAACAATAGATCCTACTAGATTAGCAGGATTAGGGTGGAATTTACAAAAATTTGTAGAAATAAATACAAAGAAAACTGTTATAATACCAGAAAGTAGTTCTATATATGTAGATTTAGATGGTAATCAAAGTATAAGATTTGATAACTTTGTAGAACAAAGAAATATAGGAACTTCAGAATTAGATAGTGATGAAGACTCTATAGAACAAAATTTACCAACTATAGGAAGAAATTAAAATGTCTATAAATATGGATTTTAATTCACATAGAGAAATAATAAATTGTATATTAAGAATAACTTTAGACAATAGAATAAATGTAGCAGCATTTAGAAATATGTTAGTAATTGAAATACAAAGGTTAGAAGGAAGATTAGAACATATAGCTCAAGAAAATATATTTAGAAATAGAGTAGAAGTAAGGTTAACTTTATTAAAAACAATAGAAAATTGGTTAAAACATACTCTTGTAGCATCAAGATTATAAAATGGAAGATAAGAAAAAAATAGAAATACTATATAGTAAATATCCCAATTATGATTGGAAGGTGAATTTCTTAGAAATACCAGATTTAGATGATTGTAGTTTGTTTATAGACATGGTATATGGAGATAATTATCCTAGAATAAAAAACAAAGAAATAATCACAGAAGAAGAAGTAGATTTATTAGAAATACTCAGAGAAGGAAGAAATATACAAGATTATGTATTACCTTTAGAGGAAGTAGAAATTCCCAAATATGATTATATAGAAGATAGAATATTAGCAAGTACATCTTCAGGTGTAGTAGATAGTACAGGAAATATACCTTCAGTAGAAATTCAACCAAATAGGACTTTTCCTGGAGCAGACAGTCAACCTAATAGAATATGTCTCCCAGAAATAAGGAGTAAAGGGATATAGTAGAAAATTTCCATATGAACAAATAGCTTTACCATCAGCTTTAGCTAATAGTGGAAGTATGTTAGTATTAAGTAGTTATCATCCTCAATTATGGGAGGAAGTCATAGCTAAATGGGAATCTAGTACTATTTTACATTTAAGTACTTTTAATTTTATAGATAATCAAGAAAAAATAAATTATGTAGAAAATTTATTAGGGGAAGTAGCAAAACTTTATTTTTAATCATGGAAAAAAGATTATAGTAATGCATACAGAGTATTAGTAAGTAATGCAGATGTAACCGAGAACATAACAAGTCAAATAAGACAAATAATATTAGGATATGATCAATATAGAGGAAATACAGAAATGCAGAATAGAGCTTTACAAGATTTAGAAAGACTACATATAGACAGCATGACACAAATAAGAGACTTTAGTAATGAATATTTAAATTTAGCAAGTAAAATGGAAGGGCATTCACAGATAATCAGCTAAGTAGTAAATATTTTTTAAAATTGCCACCTCCATTTAATACAATATTAGAAGAAGAATGGAAAAAGAAACATGGATCAGCTTTCCAAATAGGAATAGCACCCAGGATAATATTTACCTTTGAATATTTAAAATATCAATGCATAGTAAATGAAATAGCAAAACAAGTTAAAAGTTATAATTATTGTAAACATGTATACATACCAGGAATTTATAAACAAGATAGAAAAAAGAAATATTTTAGAAAAGCTACTAACTATAGAAAAGGAATACCTAGAAAAAACCATGTTAATAAATTTAAAAATAGAAAATCACCTATTAAAAAATGTAAATGTTTTATATGTGGACAAATAGGACATTATGCTAGAGAATGTACAAATAAAAGAGGAGATTTAGAAAGAATGACAATATATAAAGAATTAGAATTAGAAGATGAATTTGATATAATTAGTATAAATGGTAGTGAAAATAGTGATGATAGTGACGTATTAAGCATATATGATAATAACGAAGTAATAGAAAACCAAGATAATTTTGAGGAACAATTAAAATTAAAGCAATTAATTTTTTATTAATTTCTAATAATAAAGATATTATTGTATTATTTTGTCTAATTATGGTTTTATAAGGTATTCCTGCTACTGATCCTAAACTATTGTTATCCCTGCTAAATCCTATAACTGGGCTTATTATTTCATTTTCTGTAGCTTCTAGACTATTTAAATAGAATGGATCTTCCTCTAGACTCATCCTGTTAGTATTGATAATTTTTTATTTAAATTTATCATTTTTTCTTCTAGTGCATTTATTTTTAATTCAAGATTATTTAGTTTTTCTAATATCTTATTTTCTATTTTCTTAGGTACCTTACTGGTTTGTCCTAAATTTATTTGTAATATCTTAATATTATCTATTAAATTATCTATTTTATTCCTCTGTTTTTGTAAAATATTTAAATATGATTTAAATATTATATTCAGAGATTGGCTAATTGCAAGTTGGTTGTGAAGTATATGATAACAAACATCAGAAATAGTGTTCAGTTGTAGATCATTTGAGTGAAATTTATGCTTATAATTTTCTTGAGAAAAACAAACAATATTTATATTATCTACAGACCTCTTCCTATGATATCCTCCTGTTTCTAAGTTTAGATAGTCAAGCCTATGAAGTACCTCTTCTTCCTTACTGGTCATGATTTTAGATTGATAGATTCTGCAAGTTTTCACCTACACCTAGGACTTATCAACACCTTAGCTTTCTGCCTAGTACTTCAGTTTACCTCTATAGGAATTTTTTCAACCTATATCAAGTTTTCAGGGAGATTTGCTTAATCATAAAGGCTTTAAAGATCTAATCTTAGTCTATGTTTTGCTTTGATACCAATTTGGGGGGCGAGGTACGGAATCAGAAGAGCCGTAGAATAACCCTGACAAGTAGGATTATTGGAAGCTTTTCTAGAGTAAAGGAGAAGAGAAGAGATAGGGTTGGGACAAAATTCCAGGGAGCAACCGAAACATCCCTGCAGGAATGGTAAAGGCGTCGGGACACATTTGGCAGTGCACTGGACAAACTTCCAGGAATGAACGGAACATCCCTGCGGGTGCAACAGCGGCTTCGACCACATTTTGTAGTGCACAGGACAAACTTTCGGGATCAATCAGAACATTTCCGTGGGCATGGCAGATGCGTTGGTGACATTTGACAGTGTGCGGGATGAACTTCCAGGAGGGACTAGAACATCCCCATGGGCACGGTAGAGGCGTTGGCCATGTTTGGCAGTGCACATGATGAACTTCCAGGAGTCACCAGAACATCCCTAAGGGCACAGCAGCAGTGTCATTCTTGTTAGCCAGTATGCGGGACAAACTTCTGAGAGCCACCAGAACATCCCCGCGGGTGTGGCAGAGGCTTCGAGTGCGTTGGGCATTGCACCGCACGAGGGGAGCAACCAAAACATCCCCGTGGGCATGGTAGAGGCTTCAGGCACATCGGGCTTCAACAACTTGAATGAATCTTTACTCTTCTCTATCCATAAGAATCTGTCCTTCTTTAGCAAATCCGTTAATGGTTTTGCTATGGCACCATATTTTGCAAACAAATTGGCAGTAGTAGCCTGTCAAGCCAAGAAATCCTCTAAGTTCTGTGACATTCTTAGGAGTTGGCCATGTTTGCATGGCTCCTATGTTCCGTTGGTCTACCTTCACTCCATCTTCAGATATGATGTGAGCGAGGTATTCAAGCTCCATTGGAAGTTCATGGCCATGGATTTGTAGCCAAACATAATCTTGCCTATGGTTTTAAGCCAAGCATTGCCTAAAACCACATCAAGACCTGCCAGGGCTAACACATGCAGTTTTGCCTCTATTTTGACTCCTTGAATCTGCATTGCTACTGCCTGGATCACTTGTGTGCACTTGAGCTTCTGTCCGCTTGCCACTCTTACCTCAAAGGGTGCAATCCTTTTTCGGACATAGCTGAAGTGTTTTGACTAATTTTGTGTTGATGAAGTTATGAGTAGCTCCACTATCTATCAACACCAAAACATTTTTTCCATTAATGGTTGCGAACAACCTCATGGTAGTAGGCTTGGTGGTTGCCCCTACTGCATGTAAGTTGATTTCGCCTTCTTCTGCATGATTAGGGAAGTGTTCTGCCCTTGCTTCCTCCTCGCTGTCCAAGCGGCTTTCTTGTTCTTCCTCGCTGCTTTCCTCATGTTCTTCATCACTTACCACTTCAATGATGTTGAACAGCCCTTTTTGCACTTGTGGCCAACTTGCCACTGTATCGTTGCACCTAAAACATAGGCCTCTTTTCGATCCTCCTGTTGATTTCTTCGGTGGATAGTTTGAGAGGGTCCTTTGTTTTTGAGGGCACTGTCTTACTTGATGAGGATGCTTTACCTAATTTGTCGAGGGTTTGATGACCTTGGTTGTGCTGCAGGTGATGCTTCTCCCATCATTGATGAGTCTTGCCAACCGAATGCACTGAGTGAGAGAGTTTGGATCCCTCATCTTTACTTCTCAGCTTAGCCAAGGTACAAGGCCATCTAGAAAAGTGCCAATTAGTGCACTATCTGGCCAATATCCTACTAATTCGGCCAACCTCTCAAATTCTTCAAGGTAGCTTTCTAGAGATCCCTTCTTGCCTAATCTTGGCAAGCTGTCCCTCATAGTTAGTCATGCTAGATGGGCCAAATCTGTTCACTAACTCTTGTGTGAACCTTGTCCAGCCTATCCTTCTTCCTTCTTGGCCATAGGTGGCCTTAAGCCAACGCCACTATTGGTTGGCTCTCCCACATAGGTGATAGGATGCAAAATCAACCCTTTCACCTCTTTCAATACCTTGTTTCTCAAAATAAAATTCAGCCTTGGAGATCCATTCGGTTGGATCTCCCTTCTCAAAGGTAGGGAACTCCATTTTTACCTTAGGCCGTGTGTAATGGCTTGGGCTGTCGTAGTGCCAATCATCCCTTCTTGTGGTGCGCCATGGTTCTGCCTCAGGGTGATTGTGCACCCTTCTTGGTTGCCATGATGCGGGCCTTCTGTCCAGCACTTCCTCATCGTCGCTATAATCATTGTAGCGATCATGGGGTAGGTGTTCGTTTGGTGAAGTCTCCCTCCTGCTTCCCAAACTCATGTGCCTTTTCCCCCTTTTCTTGAGAGGGAAGTTGCTCCTGGTCAGATTCGTCCTCATGCACTTGGTGCATGTGACTTCTGATTGAAGCCTCCTAGATATTTGTGGTAGGTGGCTGTTTCTGCCCTGCTCGATTTGGACTTGTTTTCCAGCCACTCGGGGTGTGTCTCTCTTCAATTGTTCAAGAGAATGAATGATAGATGATAGTTGGTGTTTGATATCACCTACCTGGTCATTGATCACATTCTGGTTCCTCTCTAAGGCAAGGATTCTTCTGCAGTTGGTGACTGAGAAATCTTCCCCAGTCTGTTCCTGTGCTGCGGGTGAATGCTGCTAGATGACATGGTAACCGTGATGCCTTGCAATTGACTGGTGTCTGTGCTGATTTCTTAACTATAGCACTAATTTGTTGGGGTGATCATGCTATCTCTCAACAAGTGGTTGTGCTAACCTCTCAATGAGAGCACCAATTTGTTAGGGTCCCGAATTTTTTTCCCAACTTTTATACACCTTAGGGGTCAGCACGCCTACTAAAAATCTTCCTAACTTGCTGTCCCGTTTGATTCTTTAGTTCTTTTCTTATATTCACGTCCCCTAAGTTGTCTTTCGGGTTAACTAATATATAAAATGATATGTTGGATAGGCAAGACAACTCTTAAACCTATCACAACTTGCCTTGGTTGAAGAAGACAACTCTTGACTTCAACCTAAGCTCTTAAGCAAGGAAGACAACTCTTAACCTTTTCTTAAGCCCAACTTATCTCAAGACAACTCTTAAAAGATAGTCGAAATATAAACAAGAATGGAAGCAAGAATGCTAACCTTCATTCTAGATTAATGAATGAGAAATATACAGAATTTGTAGCATCTCTCCTCCTCACATATAATGGGCTGTATTTACAGTCCTAAGATAGCCTTATCCTAATTCACCTAGTACTTAGGTTCCTTATCCACTTAGGATATGTTTTCCTAAGTGAACAAACTTTTCTAAGTCAAATAAAACATTATCAAGATAGACCTTATCCAAATGTTTCCTAATTCTACTAGGATTCTTGGTCTTTGTATTTCTGCCTAGACTAGAATTCCTACCTTATCTTGTATTTTACAGCAGCTGCACTTCCTCTTGCCTAATCCTTGTAGGACTAGGACTCTGAATGCATGTCCTTTTACCCTTAGAATTCTTCTTGTCGTGACTATCCTATTGCTACTAAAACTCATCATGAGTGTCCTACTACTGATAGAACTCTTCTTGGCATGGATGTCTTGCTGCTACTAGAGATCTGCTTAGCATGGATGTCTTGCTGCTGCTAGAACTCTTCTTGGCACAAACGTCTTACTGCTGCTAGAGTTCTTGTTGATGCAAATATCCTTCTTCTGCTGGAACTCTTGTTGGCATGAATGTCCTTCATTGATTAGGAACGCCCAGGCCTCACTGTCGGGCTGCACACTTTCTGTTGCCAGGCTTGTTGTGCACATTTTCTGGCCCATGCTGTCCTTTGCTACCCCATTTTCTGCCCATTGCCTTTCCTGCATACTTAGGTTCTTAACACAAACATGTCTGATGCCATTGCTGCGCATGCAGTGATGTTCCAGTTGCTCCTTGAAGTTTGTCTTGTGCACTGTCCAAAGTGCCGGAAGCCTCTGCCATGCCCCATGGGATGTTTTAGTTGATCCTAGAAGTTCGTCCCATGCACTTCCTAAATGCGCCAAAGCCTCCACCATGCCCACGAGAATGTTCCGGTCACTCCCAAAAGTTCGTCCTGCTAACTGTCTGATGCTGCTGCTGCCCAGCAGGCATGTTGGGGTTGCTCTCGAAGTTCATCCCATATACTGCCAAATGCGTCTAATGCCTCTTCCACGCCTGCAGCGATGTTCTGGTCGCTCCTTAAAGTTCATCCAAAGCACTGCCAAAAAAATAACTTGATCCGCATGTAAGTACGAAACCATCCTGAACGTCCTCCTTCTAGTGAGTTGTGGAAGTGATTCAAGATCTTCCCTCTTAGTCCTGGTATGTTTGGTACATACACCTGCTGGTTGTGCCAAATATATCCATTCTTTAGGGTGAATTTACTAACCTTAGAGTTGAAATTCTTGATCTTCTCCGTGAGTTCTTGGCTTTGAGGATCAATCTCTATTGCCTCCTTAATTTCTGTCCATACATTCCACTCTGCTACGCTGATGGCAGTAAGGCATGCGTCATTAGGGCTCACATGCTGTCCACAGCACTTGACCTCCATTGCTTCTGGACAATGCGTTTGCCACTTTATTTTCCTTGCCAGGCTTGTAGATTATTTCATACTCATAACCCAGCAACTTGACAAGGAACTTTTGCTGCTCTGGGGTGGTAATTTTCTGCTCCATGAGGCTTCTCAAGGGTTGTTGATCTGTAATGATCAGGAATTTCCTCCCAAGAAGGTAAGGTCGCCATACCTTGACTGCATGGATGATGGCTAACATCTCCTTGGCGTATACTAACCATTCCTTCTTCATGGGCCCTAAGACTCTGCTCATGTATGCAATAGGTCTTCCGGCTTGACTAAGGACAGCACCTATTCCATCTTGACATGCGTCAGTGTGAAGCTCGAAGGTTTGGTTGAAGTCGGGCAGTGCTAACACTGGGGTCTCACACATAGCTTGCTTCAACAACTTGAATGCGTCTTCACTCTTCTCTGTCCATAGGAATCTGTCCTTCTTTAGCAAATCCATTAGTGGTTTTGCTATGGCACCGTATTTGCGAACAAATCGGCGATAATAGCCTATCAAACCTAGAAATCCTCTAAGTTCTGTGACATTCTTTGGAGTTGGCCATGTTTGCATGGCTCCTATTTTTCGTTGGTCTACCTTCACTCCATCTTCGGATATGATGTGACTGAGGTACTCAAGCTCCTCTTGCATGAATGTGCACTTGGATGGCTTGATGATGAAACAATTTCTTCTTAACACTTCTAGCACTTTTTGCTAAGTGTTCTATGTGATCATTATGATTCCTGGAATAGACCAAAATGTCATCAAGACAAAACTAAAACAAACCTACACAAATAAGGTTTGAAGATGTCGTTCATGGCTGCTTGAAAGGTGGAGGGTGTGTTGCATAGTCCGAAGGGCATGACTAGGTACTCATAGTGTCCACTATGAGTCCAAAATGTTGTCTTCTGCACATCCTCTTCTTTCATGCGTATTTGATGATATCGGCCTTGAGATCCAGCTTGGTGAACAGACTTTGCTCCATGTAACTCGTCCAGCATATCATCAATTGTTGGGATCGGAAACGATCCTTGACAGTTGCTTGGTTGAGTGCCCGATAATTGGTGCAAAACCTCCAAGTTTCGTCTTTCTTTCTAACAAGTAGAATGGGAGAAGAAAAAGGGGAAGTGCTAGGTCGGATAATACCTTGTTGTAGCATCTCTTCCACTTGTCTTTTGATCTCGTTCTTTTGGAAGTGTGCATACCGGTAAGGTGCTACATTAATCGCCTTGGTTTCGTCGATTAATGGGATGGCATGGTCGTAATGTCTTGAGGGTGGTAGTCCTTGTGGCTCTCCTAAGACATCTCCGAATTGCTCTAGTAGGTTCCTTATTGCCGATGGTATGTCTTCATGTATATGATGTTCGGCTGTGTTTTCCTCCCTTGTGGGCCAAGAGAACTGCAAAACATTGTGCCCTTTTTCTGTATAGTCGTTCAAGGGTACTTACCTCACAATGATGCGCTGTATTGGTGGTGGATGCCTCCCACGTGCAGTCTCTTCCCTTCCATTGGAAGTGCATGGCCATGGATTCGTAGTCAAACATTATCTTGCCTATGGTTTTAAGCCAAGCATTGCCTAAAACCACATCAAGACCTGCCAAGGCTAACACATGCAGTTCTGCCTCTATCTTGACTCCTTGAATCTGCATTGCTACTGCCTTGATAACTTGCATGCACTTGAGCTTCTGTCCACTTGCCACTCTTACCTCAAAGGGTGCAATCCTTTTTGGATGTAGCTGAAGTGTTTTGACCAATTTTGTGTTGATGAAGTTATGAGTAGCTCCACTATCTATCAACACCAAAATGTTTTTCCTGTTAATGGTTGCGAACAACCTCATGGCAGTAGGCTTGGTGGTTGCCTCTACTGCATGTAAGTTGATTTTGCCTTCTTCCGCATCATCAGGGGAGTGTTCTGCCTCTGTTTCCTCCTCGCTGTCCATGTGGCTGTCTTGTTCTTCCTCGCTGCTTTCCTCGTGCTCTTCATCACTTACTACCTCAATGATGTTTGAACAGCCCTTTCTTGCACTTGTGGCCAACTTGCCACTTATCGTTGCACCTAAAACATAGGCCTCTTTCGATCCTCCTGTTGATTTCTTTGGTGGATAGTTTGAGAGGGTCCTTTGTTTTTGGAGGTGCTGTCTTACTTGATAAGAGTGCCTTACCTAGTTTTTCCGAGGGTTTGATGACCTTGGTTGTGCTGCGGGTGATGCTTCTCCCATCATTGATGAGTCTTGCTAACCGAATGCACTAAGTGAGAGAGTTTGGATCCCTCATCTTCACTTCTTGGCTTAGCCAAGGTACAAGGCCGTCTAGGAAAGTGCCAATTAGTGCACTATCTGGCCAATGTCCTACTAATTCAGCCAACCTCTTGAATTCTTCAAGGTAGCTTTCTAGAGATCCTTCTTGCCTAATTTTGGCAAGCTGTCCCTCATAGTTTGTCATGCTAGATGGGCCAAATCTGTTCACTAACTCTTGTGTGAACCTTGTCCAGCCTATCCTTCTTCCTTCTCGGCCATAGGTGGCCTTAAGCCAACGCCACCATTGGTTGGCTCTCCCACATAGGTGATAGGATGCAAAATCAACCCTTTCACCTCTTTCAACACCTTGTTTCTTAAAGTAAAATTCAGCCTTGGAGATCCATTCGTTGGATCTCCCTTCTCAAAGGTAGGGAACTCGATTTTTACCTTAGGCCATGTGTAATGGCTTGGGCTATCGTAGTGCCAATCCTCCCTTCTTGTGGTGCACCATGGTTTCTGCCTCAGGGTGATTCGCACCCTTCTTGGTTGCCATGATGCGGGCCTTCTATCCAGCACCTCCTCATCATCGCTATAATCATTGTAGCAATCATGGGGCAGGTGTTTGTTTGGTGAAGTCTCCCTCCTGCTTCCCAAACTCATGTGCCTTTTCCCCCTTTCTTGAGAGGGAAGCTGCTCCTGGTCAGAATCTTCCTCATGCAGTTGGTGTCATGTGATTTCAGATTGAAGCCTCCTAGACATTTGTGGTAGGTGGCTGTTTCTGCCTGCTCAGTTTGGACTTGTTTTCCAGCCACTAGGGGTGTGTCTCTCTTCAATTGTTCAAGAGAATGAATGATAGATGATAGTTGGTGTTTGATATCACCTACCTGGTCATGGATCGCATTCTGGTTCCTCTCCAAGGCAAGGATTCTTCCACGGTTGGTGACTGAGAAATCTTCCCCAGTCTGTTCCTGTGGTGCGGGTGAATGCTGCCTAGATGTCATGGTAACCTTGATGCCTTGCAATTGACTGGTGTTTGTGCTGCTGTCTCAACTAGAGCACTAATTTGTTGGGATGATCATGCTACCTCTCAACTGAGTGATTGTGCTGATTTCTCAACGAGAGCACCAATTTGTTGGGGTCCCAATTTTTTTCCCCAACTTTTCTACACCTTAAGGGTCAGCACGCCTACTGGAATCCTTCCTAACTTGCTGTCCCATTTGATTCTTGAGTTCTTTTCTTATATTTACATCCCCTAAGCTGTCCTTTCAGGTTAACTAATATATATAAGGATATGTTGGATAGGCAAGACAACTCTTAAACCTATCACAACTTGCCTTGGTTGAAGAAGACAACTCTTAACTTCAACCTTAGCTCTTAAGCAAGGAAGACAACTCTTAACCTTGTCTTAAGCCCAAGTTATCTCAAGAAAACTCTTAAAAGATAACCAAAAATATAAACAAGAAAGTAAGCAAGAATGCTAACCTTGATTCTTGATTATTGAATGAGAAAATAACAAAATTCGGAGCATCTGTCCTCCTCACAAATAATGGGCTGTATTTATAGTCCTAAGACAGCCTTATCCTAATTTAACTAGGACTTAGGTTCCTTATCCACTTAGGATATGTTTTCCTAAGTCAACAAGCTTTTCTAAGTCAACTAAAACATTATCAAGATAGACCTTATCCCATTGTTTCCTAATCCTACTAGGATTCTTGGTCTTTCTTGAATTCCTACTTTGACTAAGTCCTACTTCTATCTTGTTTGCTGTTTGCTTCTTGGATTAGACTTCTGCTGTGGCATCCTTCCTCTCAAGACTTCTCTTTGGCATGGTCATCTTGCTAAAGTAAACATTTCAAAATGTCTTGCTGCTGCTGGAGTTCTTCACGCCGTCACTCTTCTTCTCCTGCTCAGATTGCTTCCTGCATGTCCTGCCAATGCTGGTCTTCTTCTTGGCTTTGATTTCCGCAATCGATTAGGACTGAGTCAGAACCTGGCCGTGCTTCACTGCTTGCTGTGTGCAGGCTTGTTGTGCACACACTCTGGCCTGTTGCATTCGCTCATGCTCCGTTTGCCTCCTAAGGTCCTCAACACGAACATATCCAACGTCGTTACCGTGCCCGCGTGGATGTTCCAGTTGCTCCCTATAGCTTGTCCCATGCACTACCAAATGCTTTTGATGCCTCTACCACGCCCACGGGGATGCTTCAATTGCTCCCAGACGTCTGTCTCGCACAATACTGAATGTGCCAGATGCCGCTTCCGAGCCCGCAGGGATGTTCCAGTCGCTCTTGGAAGTTCATCCTGATCGTTGCTGAACACGTCCAACTCCTCTGCCGAGCCCATGGTGATTTTTTGGTCGCTTCAAGAAGTTCATCTCGCGCACTGCCAAACGCGCTTGACTCTGCTGCGTTGCCTGCAGGGATGTTCCGGTGACTCCCAGAAGTTTGTACTAGGCACTGCCAAACATGCCTGATGACTCTACGGAATGTGCACGAACCCTTTGCCATGCCAGCGGGCATGTTCCAGTAGGTCCAGAAAGTTTGTTCTGTGTACTGCCGAACGTATCTGACAGCACTGCCACGGCTGCACGATGTTCCAATTGCTCCTAGAAGTTCATCCTGCGCACTGCCAAATGCATTCGAAGACGGCGCCACACGCGCGGGCATGTTCCAGTGACTCCCAGAAGTTTGTCCTGGACACTGCTGAACATGCCTGATGACTCTACTGCACTTGCGGTGATGTTGTAGTCACTCCCAGAAATTTGTCCCACACATTGCTGAATGTGCCCGAAACCTCCACTGTGCCTACAGGAATGTACCGGTAGGTCCAGGAAATTCATCCCATGCACTATCGACTGTATCCGACGCTGCTGCTGCGCTCGTGGGATGTTCCGGTCACTCTCAGAAGTTTGTCCCGCACACTGCTAAACTGTAAGGGTCCTGATTTTTTTTCCCAACTTTTCTACACCTTAGGGGTCAGCACGCATACTGAAAACCTTCCTAACTTGCTGTCCCATTTGATTCTTGAGTTCTTTTCTTATATTTAAGTTCCCCTAAGCTGTCCTTCGGGTTAACTAATGTATATAAAGATATGTTGGATAGGCAAGACAACTCTTAAACCTATCACAACTTGCCTTGGTTGAAGAAGACAACTCTTTAACTTCAACCTTAGCTCTTAAGCAAGGAAGACAACTCTTCACCTTGACTTAAGCCCAAGTTATCTCAAGACAACTCTTAAAAGATAACCAAAAATATAAACAAGAAAGTAAGCAAGAATGCTTACCTTTGATTCTTGATTATTGAATGAGAAAATAACAAAATTCGGGGCATATCTCGTCCTCACAAATAATGGGCTGTATTTATAGTATTAGACAGCCTTATCCTAATTCAACTAGTACTTAGGTTCCTTATCCACTTAGGATATGTTTTCCTAAGTCAACAAGCTTTTCTAAGTCAACTAAAACATTATCAAGATAGACCTTATCCCACTGTTTCCTAATCCTACTAGGATTCTTGGTCTTTTTTGAATTCCTACTTAGACTAGAATTCCTACTTTGACTAAGTCTTTCTGTCCGTATCTTATGTTTTCTCTCAGAGCTGCTGAACTTCTTCTTGCCATTTCCTTCTTGGATTAGAACTTCTACTATGGCGTGTCCTTCCTCTCCAAGATTCCTCCTTGATGCGATCTTCTTACTGAAGTCAAACCTGGCATTATGTCCTACTGCTGCTAGAGTTCTTCATGCCGTCTATGTCCTTCTCCTGCTGGAATTCTTCTTGACATGGACGTGTTGCTGCTGCTGGAGTTCTTCTTGATGCAATTGTCCTTCTTCTGCTGGAACTCCTGTTGGTGTGAATGTCCTTCATTAATTAGGATTAAGTCAAATACTGGCCGGGCTTCACTGCTAGGCTGCACACTTGCTGTTGCCACGCTTATTGTGCACATTTTCTGGCCCATGCTCTCCTTTGCTGCCTCATTTTCTGCCTGTTGCATTTCTTGCATACTTAGGTTCTCAACACGAACACACCTGACACCTCTGCCGCACCTGCAAAGATGTTCCGGTTGCATCTGGAAGTTCATCCCCCACACTGCCAAACACGTCTGAAGCCGGCACTGCACATGCAGGGATGTTCCGGGTCCCTCCTGGAAGCTTGTCCTGCACAATGCTGAACGCATCCAATGCCGCTGCCGTATCCATGGGGATGTTTTGGTCACTCCCGAAACTTCATCCCACACACGGCCAAACACGTCCAAAGCCTCTGCCGCATGCCGTGGAGATGTTCCTGTCACCCCTGAAAGTTTGTCCCATGCACTGCCAACTACTTCTAATGCCGCTGCCGTGCCTGCAGCAAATTTGTGGTAGGTTCTGGAAGTTCACCCTGGGCACTGCCGAATGAGTCTGATGCCTCTGCCGCACTTGCGGGAATGTTCCAGTCACTCTCGAAAGTTCGTTCCGTGCACTACCAAATGTCCCTGGAGCCTCTGCCGTGCCCTCGGGTATGTTCTAGTAGGTTCAAGAAGTTAATCCCGTGCATTGCCTAATATATTGAAGACTGCCTTGCCCATGGGGATGTTCCTGTCACTCCTAGAACTTCGTCCCAAGCACAGCCAAACACACCCAAAGCATCTACTGCACCTGCGGAGATGTTCCCATCGCCCCTGGAAGTTCATCCCGATCACTGCCAAGCGAGTTCGACACTACTGCTGCACCCGTGGGGAATTTTTGGTAGCTCCGAGATGATTGTTCCGAGCATTGCTGAGCACATCTGACAACTCTGCCGTGCCTGGGGGGATGTTCACGTACTGGAAGTTCGTCTTGTGCACTACTAAATGTGCCTGAAGCCTCTGCCATGCCCTTACGTATGTTTCGGTAGGTCCGGGAAGTTCATCCAGTGCACTGCCGAACGTATATGATGCCACTGCCATGCCCACGGGGATGATCTGATCGCTCCCAGATATTCATCCCACACACTGCAGAACACGCATGATGCCTCTGCCTTGCCCACGGGGATGTTCTAGTCACTCCCAAAAGTTTGTCCCGCAAACTGACAAACTTGCACAATGCAGCTGCCATGCCCACGAGGATAATTTGGCCGTCCTAGTAGTTCATCCCGTGCACTGCCAAATTGTTGGGGTCCCGATTTTTTCCCCCAACTTTTCTACACCTTAGGGGTCAGCACGCCTACTGGAATCCTTCCTAACTTGCTGTCCCGTTTGATTCTTGAGTTCTTTTCTTATTTTATATCCCCTAAGCTGTCCTTCGGGTTAACTAATATATATATAAAGATATGTTGGATAGGCAAGACAACTCTTAAACCTATCACAACTTGCCTTGGTTGAAGAAGACAACTCTTAACTTCAACCTTAGCTCTTAAGCAAGGAAGACAACTCTTAACCTTAACTTAAGCCCAAGTTATCTCAAGACAACTCTTAAAAGATAACCGAAATATAAACAAGAATAGAAGCAAGAATGCTTACCTTTGATTCTTGATTAATGAATGAGAAAATAACAAAATTCGCAGCTTATGAGCTCCTCACAAATAATGGGCTGTATTTATAGTCCTAAGACAGCCTTATCCTAATTTAACTAGTACTTAGGTTCCTTATCCACTTAGGATATGTTTTCCTAAGTCAACAAGCTTTTCTAAGTCAAATAAAATATTATCAAGATAGACCATATCCTTTGTGTCCTAATCCTACTAGGATTCTTGGTCTTTCTTGAATTCTTACCTAGACTAGAATTTCTACTTTATCTTGTTTTCTATAGCAGTTGGACTTCCTCTTGGCTTATCCTTCTAGGACTAGGACTTTGAATGCATATCCTTCTGCCCTTAGAATTCTTCTTGTCGTGACTATCCTATTGCTACTGGAACTCATCATGAGTGTCCTACATTAATTACGATTAAGTCAAATACTGGTTGGGCTTCACTGCTGGGCTGCATACTTTCTGTTGCCACTCTTGTTATGCACATTTTCTGGCCCATGCTCTCCTTTGTCGCCCCATTTTCTGCCCATTGCCTTTCTTTCATACTTAGGTTCTCAACACAAACATGTTTCGACGCCGTTGCCACACCCACGGGGATGCTCCGGCCGCTCTCGGAAGTTCATCCTGGTCACTGCTGAGCGTGCCCGTAGCCTCTGCCACACCTGTAGGGATGTTCCAGTTGCTCCTGGAAGTTAGCCCCTAGTACCGGCGAATGCATCTGATGCCTCTGTCAGAGCCCGCAGGTATTTCCTGGTCACTCCCAGAAGTTCATTCAATGCACTGCCAAATGCGCCCGCTGCCTCTTCTGAGACCGTGGGGATGTTCCAGTTGCTCCTGTAAGTTTGTCCCGTGCACTATCACATGCGCCAAAACCTCTGTTGTGCCTGCAAGGATGTTTCGGTCGCACTCGAAAGGCAGCCCCGTGCACCACCAAATGCGCCCGATGCATCTGTAGCTGCTTCAAGGATGTTCGGGTCGCTACCTGAAGTTCATCCTGTGCACTGCTCAACACACCCAAAGCATCAGACACACCCAAAGTTTGTCCTGTGCACGGGATGTTCCGGTTGCTCTCAGAGGTTTGTCCCTGCACACTGCTGAATGCGTCCGATGCCTCTGCCGCACCCATGGGGATATTCCGGTCACTCCTACAAGTTCATCCTGTGCATTGTCGAATGAGCCCAACCCACTGCCACACCCACTGGGATGTTTTGGTCGCTCCCAGAAGTTCATCCCGAGCACTGCTGAATGCTCCCAGGGCCTCTGCCAAGCCCGCAGGTGTTTTTGGTCACCTGCAGAAGTTTGTCCCATGCATTGCTGAATCCACCCAATGTCGGTGACACACCTGCGGTGATGTTCCAATCGCTCCCAGTAATGTTTCCTGCACACTTTCAAACATGCCCAAGAGAATTCTCCAGTCGCACCAGGAAGTTCATCCTACGCACTAACGAAATGCGGCTGACTTAACTGTCATGCCCCTGGGGTTGTTTTGGACACCCCCTGAAGTTCATCCCGTGCAGTGCCAAACACGTCCAACGCCTCTGTGGTGCCAGCGGTGATGTTGCGGTTGGTCCTGGAAGTTCATTCCGCACACTGCCCAATGCACTCGACGCTACTGCACCCACAGAGATGTTCCAGTCACTCTCCAAAGTTTGTACTGTGCACTGCCTAACACACCCAACACCACTGCCACACCCATGAGGAAGCTGTGCCTGCAGGGATGTTTTGGTCACTCTCAGAAGTTCATCCCGCCCACTACTGAACATGCTTGATGCCTCTGCTGCACGCACAAAGATGTTTTGGTCACTCCCGAAAGTTCATCCCGTGCACTGTAGAAAGTGCCTGATGCCTTTGCTGCACCCACAGGGGATGTTCCAATTACTCCTGGAAGTTCGTCCAGCGCACTACAGCGTGCAGACAAACTTCTGGGATCAACCAGAGCATCCCTACTGGTGCGGCAGCTGCGTTAGACACATTTGGCAGTGAGCGGGACAAACTTCCTGGAGCAATCAGAACAGTAGAGGATTTGGACATGTTAGGCGGTGGGCGGTGAGAACTACTGGGAGTGACCGGAACATCCCTGCAGTCGGGGCAAAGGCTTTGAACATATTGGGTAGTGTATGGGATAAACTTTCAAGGTTGATGGGAACATCTCTGCTGGCGCGGCGGAGGCATCAGATGCGTTCAGCAGTGCGCAGGACGAACTTCTGGGAGTGACTGGAACATCCCCTGGGCACGACAGAGGCATCGTGCGACGTTTAGGCAGTGCACAGGGGATGAACTTTCGGGAGCAACCAAAACATCCCCATAGGTGCAATAGAAAAATCAGGCGCATTCTGCAGTGTGTGGGATGAACTTTCAATAGTGACCAGAACATTCCTACGGGCATGGAAGAGGCTTCGGGTGCATTGGACAGCAGCGAAGCAGCGAGCAGGACTAGCGAGTGACGACGCGAAGAAGATCCAGCATGCATTGGCAGAGCGTCAGGTATGGCAGTGATGAGACCTTAAGAAGCAAGGGAGCGAGCGCATCTGCGCAAGGCGCCAGGCAGCAAGAGATGACAGACACAGACCACCAAAGTGCGCGCAAGGAGCATGCACGCAGCAGCAAGAAGTCTAGGCCCCAGGTTCTGACTCAGAGCAGAAACAATGCAAGAAAGTCAAGGAGAATTTCAGCAGCTGTAGGAGAGAAGATAAGATAAGGACAGAAAGACTTAGTCAAAATAGGAATTCTAGTCTAAGTAGGAATTCAAGAAAGACCAAGAATCCTAATAGGATTAGGAAACAGTGGGATAAGGTCTATCTTGATAATGTTTTAGATGACTTAGAAAAGCTTGTTGACTTAGGAAAACATATCCTAAGTGGATAAGGAACGTAAGTACTAGTTGAATTAGGATAAGATTGTCTTAGGACTATAAATACAGCCCATTATTTGTGAGGAGGGACATATGCTCTGAATTTTGTATTTTTCTCATTGATTAATCAAGAATCAAAGGTTAGCATTCTTGCTTACATTCTTGTTTATATTTTCGGTTATCTTTTAAGAGTTGTCTTGAGATAACTTGGGCTTAAGACAAGGTTAAGAGTTGTCTTCCTTGCTTAAGAGCTTAGGTTGAAGTCAAGAGTTGTCTTCTTCAACCAAGGCAAGTTGTGATAGGTTTAAGAGTTGTCTTGCCTATCCAACATATCCTTTTATATATTAGTTAACCCAAAGGACAGCTTAGGGGACATAAATATAAGAAAAGAACTCAAGAATCAAATGGGACAACAAGTTAGGAAGGATTTCAGTAGGCATGCTGACCCCTAAGGCGTAGAAAAGTTGGGGAAAAAAATCAGGACACCAACACGTACATGCCTGACACCTTTATCGTGTGCAAGGGACAAACATTTGGGAGCAACCGAAAAATCCCTGCAGGCTAGGTAGATGCGTCGGACATGTTCGTATGTGCTTAGGACAAACTTTCGAGAGCGACCGGAACATGCCAGCAGGTGCGACAAAGGCATTGGGTGTGTTCGGCTATGCATAGGATGAACTTCCAAGAGTGATCGGAGCATCTGCGCAGGCGCGGCAGAGGTGTCAGGCTCATTTGACAGTGTGTGGGATGAATTTCCAGGAGTGACTAGAATATCCCCGCAGGTGCTGCAGCAGTATTGGGTACATTGCACAGTGCGCGGGATGAACTTTCAGGAGTGATCAGAACATCTTTGCGGGCACAGCATCGGGCACGTTGGTCAGTATGCAGGATGAACTTACAGGAGCAACTGGAACTTTGCTGTGGGCACAACAGTGGTACAGATGCATTTGGCAGTGCGCGGGATGAATATCCGGAGAAACTGGAACTTCCCTTAGGGCATGGCAGTGGCTTCCGGCGCGTTGGACAGTGCATGGGATGAACTTCTGGGACTGACCAGAACATCCCCGCTGGCGCGGAAGTGGTGTTGGGTGCATTCAGCAGTGCGTGGAACAACATCTGCGAGCGACTGGAACATCCCCGCAGGCATGGCAGAGGCTTTGGGCTTGATCGGCAGTGCATGGGACAAACTTTTGGTAGCGACCGAAAAATCCCTGCAGGCTCAGAAGAGGCATCAGACACATTCAGCAGTGCACTAGAGAACTTCTGGGAGCCACCAAAACATCCTCACATGCGCGGCAGAGGTGTCGAGTGCATTTGGGAGTGCACGAGACGAATGGCTGGGAGTGACCAGATCATTTCCACGGCCGCGACAGCTTCATCAGACAAGTTCGGCAGTGCGTGTGACGAACTTGCAGGAGCAACTGGAACATCCCCGAAGGCATGGCATGGCAGAGGCTTCGGGCGGATTGGACAGTTCGCAGGATAAACTTCAGGAAGCAACCAGAACATCCTCTTGGGCACAGCAGAGGCATTGGGCATGTTTGGCAGTGTACGGGACTAACTTCTGGGAGTGACCAGAACATCCCCTCGGGTGCAGTAGAGGTGTCAGGCGCATTTGGCCATACGTGGGATAAACTTCTGGCAGAGGTGTCTCACACATTCAGCAGTGCTCACGACAAACATTCGAGAGCGACTTGAACATCCCAGCAGCGACAGAGGCATCAGGCATGTTTGGCAGTGCACGAGATGAACTTTCTGGAGCGACTGGAAATATCCACATGTGCACGGCAGAGGTGTTGGGCTTGTTTGGCAGTGTGCCGAATGAACTTTTGAGAGTGACTAGAACATCCCCGCGGGAGCAGCAGTGGCATTGGGCTTGTTGGGCACTACACAAGATGAACTTCCGGCAACAACCGCAACTTCCCCATGGGCGTGGCAGAGGCTTCGGGCGCTTTGTGCAGTACATGGGACAAGCTTGCAGGGCAACCTGAACATCCCCATGGGTGCGGCAGAGGCGTCTGGGGCTTTTGGCAGTGTGCGGGATGAACTTCCAGAAGTGACCGGAACATCCCTGTGGGCGCAACAGCGGTAGTGGCCACATTTGGTGGTGCACGGGATGAACATCCGGGAGTGACCGGAACTTCACTGCTGGCACAGTGGAGGCTTCGGGCACATTGGGCAGTGCGTGTGATGAACTTGCAGGAGCGACCAGAACGTCCCTACAGGTGCGGTAGAGGCGTCGGGTGCGTTCAGCAGTGTGTGGTATGAACATTCGAGACCAACCGGAACTTTCTCGCTGGCGTGGCAGAGGGAATCGGCTGCATTGGGCACTGCACAAGACGAACTTCCAGGACCGACCAGAACATCCCCACCGGTGTGGCAGAGGCATCGGGCACATTTGACAGTGTGCAGGACGAACTTCTGGGAGCAACCAGAACTTCCCCGCGGGCATGGCAGAGGCTCTGAGCGCATTGGTCTGTGCATGGGATGAACTTCCAGGAGCAATCAGAACGTCCCTACAGGAGCGAAAGTTATTGGAAGGTCGTCGACGGTACGGCAGAGGCTTTGGATGTGTTTGGGCAGTGTGCAGGATAAACTTTTGGGAGCGATCAGAACATCCCTGTGGGTGTGACTACGGCATCAAATATGATCTGCAGTGTGCGGGACTAACTTCTTGGAGTGACCAGAACATCCCCGCAAGCCCTGCAGAGGCATCGGGCATGTTCGGCTGTTTGCGGTACAAACTTCTGGGAGTGACCAAAACATCCCCATAGGCCCAGCAGAGTCATTAGATGAGTTTGGCAGTGCTCGGGATGAACTTATGGGAGTGATTGGAGAAACTATGCATGCACGGCAGCGGCTTTGGGTGCGCTGGGCTGGAAGGTCCTAGAATGAATTTCCGAAAGCAACCGAAACATCCCTGCCAGCGTGGCAGGGCATCGGACATGTTTGGCAGTGATTGGAACAAACTTCTGGGAGTAACTGGAACATCCCCGCGGGCACGGTACTGGCATCAGACGTATTCAGCAGTGCTTGAGACTAACTTCTGAGAGCGGCATAGGCATTGGGCACATTTGGCAGTGTACAAGACAAACTTCCAAGAGCAACTGGATCATCTCTGCAGACATGGCAGCTGTGTCAGACACATTTGGCAGTGCACGGGACAAACTTCCGTAAGGCGCCAGTCAGCAAGAGAGGCAGCAACAGGCCAGCATGTGCGCACAACTAGCCTACGTGCAGCAAGCAGTGAAGCATGGCCAGGTTCTGACTCAGTCCTAAGTGATTGTGGAAATCCAAGCCAAGAAGAAGACCAGCATTGGCAGGACACTCATGAAGCAATCCAAGCAGGAGAAGGAGAGTGACAACGTGAAGAACTCCATTAGCAGCAGGATGTCTTGGCAGGTTTACTTCAGCAAGAGGACCACGCCAAAGAGAAGTCTTGGAGAGGAAGGACACCACAGGAGAAGTCTAATCATAGAAGGGAACGACAAGAAGAAGTCAGCAGCTGTAAGAGAGAAGATAAGATAAGGACAAAAGGACTTAGTCAAAGTAGAAATTCTAGTCTAGTAGGAATTCAAGAAAGACCAAGAATCCTAGTAGGATTAGGAAACAATAGGGATAAGGTCTATCTTGATAATGTTTTAGTTGACTTAGAAAAGCTTGTTGACTTAAGAAAACATATCCTAAGTGGATAAGGAACCTAAGTACTAGTTAGATTAGGATAAGGCTGTCTTAGGACTATAAATACAACCCATTATTTGTGAGGAGGATATATGCTCCGAATTTTGTTTATTTCTCATTCAATAATCAAGAATCAAGGTTAGCATTCTTGCTTACTTCTTGTTTATATTTTCGGTTATCTTTTAAGAGTTATCTTGAGATAACTTGGGCTTAAGACAAGGTTAAGAGTTGTCTTCCTTGCTTAAGAGCTTAGGTTGAAGTTAAGAGTTGTCTTCTTCAACCAAGGCAAGTTGTGATAGGTTTAAGAGTTGTCTTTGCCTATCCAACATATCCTTTATATATATTAGTTAACCCAAAGGACAGCTTAGGGGATGTAAATATAAGAAAAGAACTCAAGAATCAAATGGGACAGCAAGTTAGGAAGGATTTCAGTAGGCGTGCTGACCCCTAAGGTGTAGAAAAGTTGAGGGAAAAAATCGGGACCCCAACAAATTGGTGCTTTCATTGAGAGATATCACAACACCAGTTGAGAGATCACACAACCACCAGTTGAGAAGAAGCATAATCACCCCATACAAATTAGTGCTCTAGTTGAGACATCAGCATAGACACCTGTCAATTGCAAGGCATCAAGGTTACCATGTCATCTAGGCAGCATTCACCCGCACCACAGGAACAGACCGGGGAAGATTTCTCAGCCACCAACTGTGGAAGAATCCTTGCCTTAGAGAGGAACCAGAATGCTATCAATGACCAGGTAGGTGATATCAAACACCAACTATCATCCATCATTCATTCTCTTGAACAGTTGAAGAGAGACACACCCCGAGTGGCTAGAAAACAAGTCCAAACTGAGCAGGGCAGAAACAGCCACCTACCACAAACATCTAGGAGGCTTCAATCCAAAATCACAAGGCACCAAGTGCATGAGGAAGATTCTGACCAGGAGCAGCTTCCCTCTCAAGAAAGGGGGAAAAGGCACACAAGTTTGGGAAGCAGGAGGGAGACTTCACCAAATGAACACCCACCCCATGATCGCTATAATGAGCATAGCAACGATGAGGAAGTGATGGACAAAAGGCCTACATCATGGCAACCAAGAAAGGGTGCAAAATCACCCTGAGGCAGAACCATGGCGCACCACAAGAAGGGAAGGATTGGCACTATGACAGCCCAAGCCATTACACACGGCCTAAGGTAAAAATTGAATTCCCTACCTTTGAGAAGGGAGATCCAACCGAATGGATCTCCAAGGCTGAATTTTACTTTGAGAAACAAGGTGTTGAAAGAGGTGAAAGGGTTGATTTTGCATCCTATCACCTATGTGGGAGAGCCAACCAATGGTGGCATTGGCTTAAGGCCACCTATGGCTGAGAAGGGAAGAAGGATAGGCTGGACAAGGTTCACACAAGAGCTAGTGAACAGATTTGGCCCATCTAGCATGACAAACTATGAGGGACAGCTTGCCAAGATTAGGCAAGAGGGATCTCTAGAAAGCTACCTTGAAGAATTTGAGAGGTTGGCCGAATTGGTAGGACATTGGCCAGATAGTGCACTAATTGGCACTTTTCTAGACGGCCTTGTACCTTGGCTAAGCCGAGAAGTGAAGATGAGGGATCCAAACTCTCTCACTCAGTGCATTCGGTTAGCAAGACTCATCAATGATGGGAGAAGCATCACCCGCAGCACAACCAAGGTCATCAAACCCTTGGACAAACTAGGTAAGGCATCCTCATCAAGTAAGACAGCACCCTCAAAAACAAAGGACCCTCTCAAACTATCCACTGAAGAAATCAATAGGAGGATCGAAAGAGGCTTATGTTTTAGGTGCAACGATAAGTGGCAAGTTGGCCACAAGTGCAAGAAAGGGCTGTTCAACATCATTGAAGTGGTAAGTGATGAAGAACATGAGGAAAGTAGTGAGGAAGAACAAGAAAGCTGCATGGACAGCAAGGAGGAAGCAGAGGCAAAACACTCCCTGATGATGTGCAAAGAAGGCGAAATTAACTTGCATGCAGTAGGGGCAACCACCAAGCCTACTGCCATGAGGTTGTTCACAACCATTAACAGAAAAAATGTTTTGGTGTTGATAGATAGTGGAGCTACCCATAACTTCATCAACACAAAATTGGTCAAAACACTTCAGCTACGTCCAAAAAGGATTGCACTCTTCCCTCAAAGGGTTCAAACTTTTTCGAATGTAGCTGAAGTGTTTTGACCAATTTTGTGTTGATGAAGTTATGAGTAGCTCCACTATCTATCAACACCAAAATGTTTTTCTCGTTAATGGTTGCGAACAACCTCATGACAGTAGGCTTGGTGGTTGCTCCTACTGCATGCAAGTTAATTTCGCCTTCTTCCGCATGATCAGGGGAGTGTTCTGCCTCTTCTTCCTCCTCGCTGTCCATGCGGCTTTCTTGTTCTTCCCTCGCTGCTTTCCTCGTGTTCTTCATCACTTACTACTTCAATGATGTTTTTGAGAGGGTCCTTTGTTTTTGAGGGTACTGTCTTACTTGATGAGGATGCTTTACCTAATTTGTCCAAGGGTTTGATGACCTTGGTTGTGCTGCGGGTGATGCTTCTCCCATCGTTGATGAGTCTTGCCAACCGAAATGCACTGAGTGAGAGAGTTTGGATCCCTCATCTTCACTTCTCGGCTTAGCCAAGGTACAAGGCCATCTAGAAAAGTGCCAATTAGTGCACTATCTGGCAATGTCCTACCAATTCGGCCAACCTCTCAAATTCTTCAAGGTAGCTTTCTAGAGATCCCTCTTGCCTAATTTTGGCAAGCTGTCCCTCATAGTTTGTCATGCTAGATGGGCCAAATCTGTTCACTAACTCTTGTGTGAACCTTGTCCAGCCTATCCTTCTTCCTTCTCGGCCATAGGTGGCCTTAAGCCAACACCACCATTGGTTGGCTCTCCCACATAGGTGATAGGATGCAAAATCAACCCTTTCACCTCTTTCAATACCTTGTTTCTCAAAGTAAAATTCAGCCTTGGAGATCCATTTGGTTGGATCTCCCTTCTCAAAGGTAGGGAACTCAATTTTTACCTTAGGCCGTGTGTAATGGCTTGGGCTGTCGTAGTGCCAATCCTCCCTTCTTGTGGTGCACCATGGTTCTGCCTCAAGGGTGATTGCGCACCCTTCTTGGTTGCCATGATGCGGGCCTTCTGTCCAGCACCTCCTCATTGTCACTATAATCATTGTAGCGATCATGGGGTAGGTGTTCGTTTGGTGAAGTCTCCCTCCTGCTTCCCAAACTCATGTCGCCTTTTCCCCCTTTCTTGAGAGGGAAGCTGCTCCTGGTCAGAATCTTCCTCATGCACTTGGTGCTATGTGATTTCTGATTGAAGCCTCCTAGACGTTTGTGGTAGGTGGCTGTTTCTGCCCTGCTCGGTTTGGACTTGTTTTCCGGCCACTCGGGGTGTGTCTCTCTTCAATTGTTCAAGAGAATGAATGATAGATGATAGTTGGTGTTTGATATCACCTACCTGGTCATTGATAGCATTCTGGTTCCTCTCCAAGGCAAGGATTCTTCCGCGGTTGGTGACTGAGAAATCTTCCCTGGTCTGTTCCTGTGGTGCGGTGAATGCTGCCTAGATGACATGGTAACCTTGATGCCTTGCAATTGACTGGTGTCTGTGCTGATGTCTCAACTAGAGCACTAATTTATTGGGTGATCGTGCTACCTCTCAACTGGTGATTGTGCTGATCTCTCAATGAAAGCACCAATTTGTTGGGGTCCCAATTTTTTTCCCCAACTTTTCTACACCTTAGGGGTCAGCACGCCTACTGGAATCCTTCCTAACTTGCTGTCCCATTTGATTCTTGAGTTCTTTTCTTATATTTATGTCCCCTAAGCTGTCCTTCGGGTTAACTAATATATAAAGGATATGTTGGATAGGCAAGACAACTCTTAAACCTATCACAACTTGCCTTGGTTGAAGAAGACAACTCTTGACTTCAACCTAAGCTCTTAAGCAAGGAAGACAACTCTTAACCTTGTCTTAAGCCCAAGTTATCTCAAGACAACTCTTAAAAGATAACCAAAATATAAACAAGAATGGAAGCAAGAATGCTAACCTTGATTCTTGATTATTGAATGAGAAATAACAAAATTCGGAGCATATCTCCTCCTCACAAATAATGGGCTGTATTTATAGTCCTAAGACAGCCTTATCCTAATTCTAACTAGTACTTAGGTTCCTTATCCACTTAGGATATGTTTTCCTAAGTCAACAAGCTTTTCTAAGTCATCTAAAACATTATCAAGATAGACCTTATCCCATTGTTTCCTAATCCTACTAGGATTCTTGGTCTTTCTTGAATTCCTACTAAGACTAGAATTCCTACTTTGACTAAGTCCTTTCTGTCCTTATCTTATCTTCTCTCCTACAGCTGCTGACTTCTTCTTGCCCTTTCCTTCTTGGATTAGACTTCTGCTGTGGCTGTCCTTCCTCTCCAAGACTTCTCTTTGGCGTGGTCCTCTTGCTGAAGTAAACCTGCCAAGACGTCCTGCTGCTGCTGGAGTTCTTCACGCTGTCACTCTCCTTCTCCTGCTCGGATTGCTTCATGCGTGTCCTGCCAATGCTGGTATTCTTCTTGGCTTGGCTTTCCGCAATCACTTAGGACTGAGTCAGAACCTGGCCGTGCTTCACTGCTTGCTGCGTGCAGGCTTGTTGTGCGCACTTGCTGGCCTGTTGCTGCCTCTCTTGCTGCCTGGCGTCTTGCGCGCATTCTCTCATGCTCCCTTTGCCTCCTAAGGTCCTCAACAGTTCAGCAGTGAGCGGGACAAACTTCCAGGAGCGACCGAAACTACACTGCAGGCACTGCAGTGGCATCGGGTGAGTTTGGCAGTGCGCGGAAAGATCTTCCAGGAGGGACCGAAAAATCTTTGCAGTCACGACAGCAGCATCATGCGTGTTCGGCAGTGCTTGGGACAAACTTCCAACAGCAACTGAAACATCCCTGCAGGTGTGGGAGAGGTGTCGAGTACAATTGGCAGTGTGCACAGTGAACTTTCGGAAGCAACCCCGAACATCCATCCAGGCGTGGCAACGATATTAGACACATTCGGCAGTGAGTCTAACAAACTTGCGAGAGTGACAGAAACATCCACGTGGGCATGGCAGAGGCCGTGGCATGTTGGGCAGTGCACGGGACTAACTTTTGGGATTGACTGGAACATTCCTGTAGGCACGGCAGAGGTGTTGGGTGAGTTCGATAGTGCGCCAGACAAACTTCCGGGTGCGACTGGAACATTCCCCCGGGGGCGGCAGAGGATTTGGGTACGTTCAGCAGTGTGGGGGAAAAACTTGTGAGAGTGGCCAAAAAATCTCCTCAGGCTCAGAAGAGGCGTCGAACGAGATCGGCAGTGCTCAGGAAGAACTTCCAAGAGCAACCGAAAAATCCCTACGGGCGCGATATCAGCATTGGTCACATTGGGCAGTGCCTGGGATGAACTTCCAGGAGTGGCAAGAACATCCCCGTAGGCATAGGAGAGGCGACAGGTGTGTTCATGTTGGGGACCCGACTTTTTCCCCCAACTTTTCTACACCTTAGGGGTCAGCACGCCGACTAAAAATCTTCCCAACTTGCTATCCTGTTTGATTCTTGAGTTCTTTTCTTATATTTATATCCCCTAAGCTGTCCTTCAGGGTTAAGTAATATATAAAAGATATGTTGGATAGGCAAGACAACTCTTAAACCTATCACAACTTGCCTTGGTTGAAAAAGACAACTTTTAACTTCAACCTAAGCTCTTAAGCAAGGAAGACAACTCTTAACCTTGTCTTAAGCCCAAGTTATCTCAAGACAACTCTTAAAAGATAACAAAAATATAAACAAGAATGGAAGCAAGAATGCTAACCTTGATTCTTGATTAATGAATGAGAAATATACAAAATTCGGAGCATATGTCCTCCTCACAAATAATGGGCTGTATTTATAATCCTAAGACAGCCTTATCCTAATTCAACTAGTACTTAGGTTCCTTATCCACTTAGGATATGTTTTCCTAAGTCAACAAGCTTTTCTAAGTCAACTAAAACATTATCAAGATAGACATTATCCCATTGTTTCCTAATCCTACTAGGATTCTTGGTCTTTCTTGAATTCTACTAGACTAGAATTCCTATTTTGACTAAGTCTTTCTGTCCTTATCTTATCTTCTCTCCTACAGCTGCTGAACTTCTTCTTGCCATTTCCTTCTTGGATTAGAACTTCTGCTGTGGCATGTCCTTCCTCTCCAAGACTTCTCTTTGGCATGGTCCTCTTGCTGAAGTAAACCTGCCAAGACGTCCTGCTGCTGCTGGAGTTCTTCATGCCGTCTATGTCCTTCTCCTGCTGGAACTCTTCTTGACATGGACGTGTTGCTGCTGCTGGAGTTCTTCTTGATGCGATTGTCCTTCTTCTGTTGGAACTCCTATTGGTGTGAATGTCTTTCATTAATTAGGATTAAGTCAAATACTGGCCGTGCTTCATTGCATGCTGCGCGCAGGCTTGTTGTGTGCACTTGCTGGCCTGTTGCTGCCTCTCTTGCTGCCTGGCACCTTGCATGCATTTGATCACTCTCCTTTTGCCTCCAAAGGTCCTCATTTTCTGCCTGTTGCATTTCCTGCATACTTAGGTTCTTAAACAGTTTGACAGTGTGCGAAGCGAACTTCCAGGAGCAACCCAAACATCTCCAAGGGCGCGGTAGAGGCGTCGGACGCATTCGGCAGTGCATGGGATGAACATCCGGAGTGACATGAACTTCCCCATGGGTGTGTTGCAGCAGAGGATTTGGGGGCATTGGGGGCATTGGGCAGTGTGTGGGACAAACTTCCAGAAAAATCCCCATGGGCTCGGCAGAGTTGTCGGATGCGTACAGCAGGGCTGAGGACAAACTTTCAGGTGCAACTAGAACATTGCCATGGGTGCGGTAGAGGTGTCGGATGTGCTCAACAGTGAGCAGAACGAACTTCCAAGAGCAACTGGAACTACCCTGCGAGCATTGCAGTGGCATCAGATACATTTGGCAGTGCACAGAAAGATCTTCCTGTAAGGACCGGAAAATCCCCCCAGTCTTGACAGTGGCATCGGGCGCATTCGGCAGTGCTTGGAACAAACTTCCAGAAGTGACTGGAACATCCTTGTAGGTGTGGGAGAGGTGTGGGCACGTTCAGAAGTGTACAACACAAACTTCCGGGAGCAACCCGAACATCCCTGCGGATGCGGCAGCAACATTGGACATGTTCGGCAGTGAGTGTGACAAACTTCCGGGAGTGACAGAAACATCCACGCGGGCGTGGCAGAGGCCTTGGTGTGTTGGGCAGTGCACAGGACGAACTTTTGGGAGCGACAGGAACATCCTTGTGGGCATGGCAGAGGTGTTGGGCGAGTTCAGCAGTGCGCCAGACGAAGTTCCGAACTTTGACTAAGTCCTTCTGTCCTTATCTTATCTTCTCTCCTACTGCTGCTGACTTCTTCTTGCCGTTTCCTTCTTGGATTAGACTTTTGCTGTGGCGTCCTTCCTCTCCAAGACTTGTCTTTAGCATGGTCTCCTTGCTAAAGTAAAACTGCCAAGACGTCCTGCTGCTGCTGGAGTTCTTCACGTCATCACTCTCTTTCTCCTACTCGGATTGCTTCATGCGTGTCCTGCCAATGCTGGTCTTCTTCTTGGCTTGGCTTTCCGCAATCACTTAGGACAGAGTCAGATCTTGGCCCATGCTTCATTACATGCTGCATTCAGGCTTGTTGTGCACACTTGCTGGCCTGTTGCTGCTTCTCTTGCTGCCTGGCATCTTGCGCGCATTCTCTCACGCTCCCTTTGCCTCCTAAGGTCCTCATTTTCTGCCCTGTTGCATTTCCTGCATACTTAGGTTCTCAACAATCCCCCTTTCTTGAAGACTCACCTTGTCCTCATGGTGGAAGTTTGAAAACTGCTGCTGGATGTCATTATAGTGTTTCCCAAACTTGTACGGGTAATGGCAAAGGTTGTAGCAATCCTTGGTCTTGCCATCTTCTGGTTTTATCCATGGGCAAATGTCACAATTGCTGTTTTCTTCTTGAATCCTTCCGACCAATAGAATAACTTAATTAGCATGTAAGTATGGAACCATCCTGAATGTCCTCCTTCCTGTGAGTTGTGGAAGTGGTTTAAGATCTTTCCTCTTAGTCCTGGTATGTTTGGTACATACACCTGTTGGTTGTGCCAAATATATCCATTTTTAAGGGTGAGTTTACTAACCTTAGGGTCGAAATTCTTGATCTTTTCTGTGAGCTCTTGGCTTTGAGGGTCAATTTCTATTGCCTCCTTGATTTTTGTCCATACATTCTACTCCACTTCGCTTATGGCAGCGAGGCATGCGTCATTAGGCTCACATGCTGTCCACAATGCTTGACCTCCATTGCTTCTGGACAATGCGTCTGCCACTTTGTTTTCCTTGCCAGGCTTGTAGATTATTTCATACTCATAACCTAGTAACTTGACGAGGAACTTTTGCTGCTCCGAGGTGGTAATTTTCTGCTCCATGAGGCTTCTCAAGGGTTGTTGATCTGTAATGATCAGGAATTTCCTCCCAAGAAGGTAAGGTTGCCATACCTTGACTGCATGGATGATGGCCAAATCTCCTTGGCGTATACTGACATTCCTTCTTCATGGGCCCTAAGACTCTACTCATGTATGCAATAGGTCTTCCGGCTTGACTGAGGACAACACCTATTCCATCTTGACATGCGTCAGTGTAAAGCTAGAATGTTTGGTTGAAGTCAGGGCAGTGCTAACACTAGGGTCTCACACATAGCTTGCTTCAACAACTTGAATGCGTCTTCACTCTTCTCTGTCCATAGGAATCCATCCTTCTTCAACAAGTCTGTTAATGGTTTTGCTATGGCACCGTATTTGCGAACAAATCGGTGGTAATAGCATGTCAAACCTAGAAATCCTTTAAGTTCTGTGACATTCTTAGGAATTGGCCATGTTTGCATGGCTCCTATTTTCTGTTAGTCTACCTTCACTCCTCTTCGGATATGATGTGACTGAGGTATTCAAGCTCCTCTTGCATGAATGTGCACTTGGATGGCTTGATGACGAAAACGATTTCTTCTTAACACTTCTAGCACTTTTGCCAAGTGTTCTAGGTGATCATCACGGTTCCTGGAATAGACCAAAATGTCATCAAAGAAAACTAAGACAAACCTGTGCAAATAAGGTTTCAGGATGTCCTTTATGGCTGCTTGAAAGGTGGGGGGTGTGTTGCATAATCCAAAGGGCATGACTAGGTACTTGTAGTGTCCACTATGAGTCCGAAATGCTGTCTTCTGCACATCCTCTTCTTTCATGCGTATTTGATGATATCCGGCCTTGAGATCCAACTTGGTGAACACCTTTGCTCCATGTAACTCACCTAGCATATCATCAATTGTTGGGATCGAAAAATGATCCTTGACAGTTGCTTGGTTGAGTGCCCGATAATCGGTGTAAAACCTCTAAGTTTCGCCTTTCTTTCTAACAAGTAGAACGGGAGAAGAGAAAAGAAGAAGTGCTAGGTCAAATAATACCTTGCTGTAGCATCTCTTCCACTTGTCTTTCGATCTCGTTCTTTTGGAAGTGTGCATACCGGTAAGGTGCTACATTAATCACCTTGGTTTTGTCGATTAATGGGATGGCATGGTCATAATGTCTTGAGGGTGGTAGTCCTTGTGGCTCTCCTAAGACATTTCCGAATTGCTCCAGTAGGTTCCTTACTCCCATTGGTATGTCTTCGTGTATATGATGTTTGATTGTGTTTTCCCCCTTTGTGGCCAAGAGAACTGCAGAATATTGTGCCCTTTCTCTGTATAGTCATTCAAGGGTACTTACCTCACAATGATGTGTTGCATTGGTGGTGGATGCCTCCCACGTGCAGTCCCTTCCCTTCCATTGGAAGTGCATGGCCATGGATTCATAGTCGAACATTATCTTGCCTATAGTTTTAAGCCAAGGTTCTGACTCTGTCCTAACTAACTACAGAAATCCAAGCAAGAAGAACACCAATATTGGCAGGACTCGCATGAAACAATCCGAGCAGGAGAAGAACATGGACGACATGAAGAACTCCAGCAGCAGCAGGACGTCATGGTAGGTTTGACTTTAGCAAGATGTTCAAGTCAAGGATGTGTCTTGGAATGGAAGGACACGCCAAATGAAAGTCCTAATCCTAGAAGGAAATGACAAGATGAAGGTCAGCAATTGTAGGAGATGAGATAAGATAAGGACAGAAAGACTTAGTGAAAGTAGGAATTCTAGTCTAAGTAAGAATTCAAGAAAGACCAAGAATCCTAGTAGGATTAGGAAACAGTGGGATAAGGTCCATCTTAATAATGTCTTAGTTGACTTAGAAACCTTTTGACTTAAGAAAACATATCCTAAGTGGATAAGGAACCTAAGTACTAGTTGAATTAGGATAAGGTTGTCTAATACTATAAATACAGCCCATTATTTGTGTGGAGGACATATGCTCCGAATTTTGTATATTTCTCATTCATTAATCAAGAATCAAGGTTAGCATTCTTGCTTCTATTCTTGTTTATATTGCGGTTATCTTTTAAGAGTTGTCTTCTTCAACTAAGGCAAGTTGTTATAGGTTTAAGAGTTGTCTTGCCTATCCAACATATCCTTTATACATTAGTTAATCTCTAAGAAAAGAACTGAAGAATCAAATACGACACCAAGTTAGGAAGGTTTTTAGTAGGCATGCTGACCCTTAAGGTGTAGAAAAGTTGGGGAAAAAATTGGGACCCCTACAAATTGGTGCTTTCATTGAGAGTTAGCATGATCACCCCAACAAATTTGCTCTTGTTACGACATCAGGACAAACACCAATCAATTGCAAGGCATCACGATTACCATGTCATCTAGGCAGCATTCACCCGCACCACAGGAACAGACTAGGGAAGATTTCTCAGTCACCAACCATGAAAGAATCCTTGCCTTGGAGAGGAACCAGAAAGCAATCAATGACCAGGAAGGTGATATAAACACCAACTATCATCTATCATTCATTCTCTTGAGCAATTGAAGAGAGATACACCCTGAGTGGCCGGAAAACAAGTCCAAATCAAGCAGGGCAGAAACAGCCACCTACCACAAACGTCTAGAAGGCTTCAATTATAAGTCATATGGCACCAAGTGCATGAGGACGAATCTGACCAGGAGCAACTTCCCTGTCAAGAAAGGGTGAAAGGCACATGAGTTTGGGAAGCAGGAGGGAGGCTTCACCAAACGAACACCCTACCCCATGATCGCTATAATGAGTATAGTGATGATGAGGAAGTAATGGACAGAAGGCCCGCATCAAGACAACCAAGAAGGGTGCGGAATCACCCTTGAGGCAGAACCATGGCAGACCACAAGAAGAGAGGATTGGCACTACGATAGCCCAAGCCATTACACATCGCCTAAGGTAAAAATCAAATTCCCTACCTTTGAGAAGAGAGATCCAACCGAATGGATCTCCAAGGATGAATTTTACTTTGAAAAACAAGGTATTGAAAGAGGTGAAAGGGTTGATTTTGCATCCTATCACCTATGTGGCAGTTTACGGGATGAACTTCCAAGAACGACTAGAACATCCCCGTGAGCACGGCAATAGCATTGGACACATTCAGTAGTGCATGGGACAAATTTCTTTAAGCGACCGAAAAATCCCCACGGTTTTAAAAGAGGTGTTAGACACATTCGGCAATGCTCAGGACTAACTTTCGTGTGCGACTGGAACATCCCTGCGGGCACAACAGTGGCATTACGGGTGTTTTGCAGTGTGCAGGACAAACTTCTGGGAGCGACCCGAACATCCCCGCATGCACAGCAGCGCATCAGATACATTTGCCGGTACATGGGATGATCTTTCTAAAGCGACCGGAACATCCCCGCGGGTGCAGTAGATGCATTGGCCATGTCTGGTAGTGCATGGAACGAACATCTGGGAGCGACCAAAAAATCACCGCGGGCTCAAATGAGTTGTTGAACAGTGCCCTAAATGAACTTCCGGGTGCAACTAGAACATCCCTGTAGGGGCGGCAGACGTTTGGGCATATTGAACAGTGCACAAAACGAACTTCCGAGAGTGACCAGAACATCCCTATCGGCATAGTAGAGGTGTTAGACACGTTCGATAGTGCTCAGGACTAACTTCCAATAGCGACCAGAACATCTCCGCAGGCGCAACAGAGGTTTCGTGCCCTTTGAATAATGCACAGGACAAATTTCCAGAAGTGACTAGAGCACACCCGCGGGTGCGACAGGGGCATCAGGTGCACTAATGTTGAGGTCTCAATTTTTTCCCCAACTTTTCTACACTTAGGGGTCAGCACGCCTATTGGAATCCTTCCTAACTTGCTGTCCCGTTTGATTCTTGAGTTCTTTTCTTATTTTATATCCCCTAAGCTGTCCTTCGGGTTAAATAATATATATAAAGATATGTTGGATACGCAAGACAACTCTTAAACCTATCATGACTTGCCTTAGTTGAAGAAGACAACTCTTAACTTCAACTTAGCTCTTAAGCAAGGAAGACAACTCTTAACTTCAACCTTAGCTCTTGAGCAAGGAAGACAACTCTTAACCTTAACTTAAGCCCAAGTTATCTCAAGACAACTCTTAAAAGATAACCGAAAATATAAACAAGAATGTGAGCAAGAATGCTTACCTTTGATTCTTGATTAATGAATGAGAAAATAACAAAATTCGTAGCTTATGTCCTCCTCACAAATAATGGGCTGTATTTATAGTCCTAAGACAGCCTTATCCTAATTTAACTAGTACTTAGGTTTCTTATCCACTTAGGTTATGTTTTCCTAAGTCAACAAGCTTTTTAAGCAATAAAACATTATCAAGATAGACCTTATCCTTTGTGTCCTAATCCTACTAGGATTCTTGGTCTTTCTTGAATTCCTACGTAGATTAGAATTCCTACTTTATCTTGTTTTCTACAGCAGCCGGACTTCCTCTTGGCTTATCCTTCTAGGACTAGGACTCTCAATAAGTATCCTTCTGCCCTTAGAATTCTTCTTGTCATGACTATCCTATTGCTACTAGAATTCATCATGCGTGTCCTTCTGCTGATAGAACACTTCTTGGCATAGATGTCTTGCTGCTGCTGGAATTCTCCTTGGCATGGATGTCCTGCTGCTGCTGGAATTCTCCTTGGCTTTCATTTCTGCTATTGATTAGGACTGAGTCAGAACCTGGCCGTGCTTCACTGCTTGCTGCGTGCATGCTGGTTGTGCGACTTGCTGGTTGGTTGCTTCCTCTCTTGCTGCTTGGCATCTTGCGCGCATTCTCTTACACTCCCTTTTCTCCTAAGGTCCTCAACAATCCCCCTTTCTTAGAGACTCACCTTGTCCTCAAGGTGAAAATTAGGGAAACGTTGCTGGATATCGTCATAGTCTTCCCATGTTGCTTCATCCTTGGGCGAATGACTCCACCATATGAGTACTCTCCATACTAGCCTTCTATTGCATCCATAACTTACTATGCGAAATCCCAATGCTTCCTTTGGGTGTTGCCCCAGGTGATCTTCTTTGAAAACATCGGGCAGTCCCTCATTCACTTGTCTCACATCTCCTATCCTTTTTCTCAATAATGAAATGTGAAACACTGGATTCAGTTTGGAGTTTAATGGTAGTCTTAGGCGATAAGCTACTGCTCCAATTCGCTCTACCACCTCATATGGTCCAAAGTACTTCCTAGCCAGCTTTTGCTGTAGTTGGCTTTCTAGCCTTGATTTTCCTCCTAGGGTGGATCTTAAGATAGACATAGTCACCTACCTCAAATTCCACTTCCTTCCTTTTTTATCCGCTTGTTTCTTCATTTGTCCCTTGCTTCTCAAGCTCATGCTTGAGTTTCTCAAATTCCACTTCCTTCCTCTTTTTATCGCTTGTTTCTTCATTTGATCCCTTGCCTTCTCAAGCTCATGCTTGAGTTTCTTCAGAAGCTCATCTCTTGATTGAAGTGCGACATCTACTTCATGTATGTGGCTGTTCCCCATGGTATAACTTGACATTCCCTGAGGGGTAGTCTTCCATATACTGCTTGATATGGTGACATCTTGATTGCTGCGTGATAGGTAGTATTATAACACAGTTCTGCCCATGGTATGTACTCCTCCCAATTGTTTTGCTGATCATGGCAAAAACATCTTAAATACTGTTCTAGAGTTCAATTGGTTACCTCACTTTGTCCATCTGTTTGTGGATGAAAGGCGGATGAGGCGACCAAGTTGCTGCCGAGCTGTGTGAAGAGCTCCTTCCAGAATTTGCTCATAAAGACAGTGTCTCTATCGGACAGCATTGTTCGTGGTATGCCATGAAGTCTTACCACATTCTTGATGAACTCTTGGGCTACTTCTTTTGCCGTGTAGGGTGCTTGAGTGGCACAAAGTGTGCACTCTTGCTGAGTCTGTCCACTACGGTTAATATCACCATATAACCCTTGCTGTTCGGCATTCTCGTGATGAAGTCCATTGTCAAATCTTCCCAAACTTGTTCTAGTACTGGCAAAGGTCGTAATAACCCCTTTGTCTTGCCGCCTTCTGGTTTGGTGCATTGACACACATCACATTCTTGGACTAGCTTTTTGATCTCAGCTTTAAGTCCTTCCCACCAAAAGAATAACTTAATTCATATGTAAGTACAAAACCATCCTAAATGTCCTCCTTCCCAGTGAGTTGTGGAAGTGATTCAAGATCTTTCCTCTTAGTCCTGGTATGTTTGGTACATATACCTGCTGCTTGTGCCAAATATATCCACTTTTAAGGGTGAATTTACTAACCTTAGGGTTGAAATTCTTGACCCTCTCAGTGAGCTCTTGGCTTTGTGGGTCAATTTCTAGTGCCTCCTTGATTTCTGTCCATACATTCCACTCTACTCTGCTAATGGCAGTGAGGCATGCGTCATTAGGCTCACATGCTGTCCATAGCGCTTGACCTCCATTGCTTCTAGACAATGCGTCAGCCACTTTATTTTCCTTGCCTGGTTTGTAGATTATTTCATACTCGTAACCCAGCAATTTGACAAGGAACTTTTGCTGCTCCTGGGTGGTAATTTTCTGCTCCATGAGGCTTCTCAAGGGTTGTTGATCTGTAATGATCAGGAATTTCTTCCCAAGAAGGTAAGGTCACCATACCTTGACTGCATGCATGGATGATAGCTAACATCTCCTTCGCGTATATTGACCATTCCTTTTTCATGGGCCCTAAGACTCTGCTCATGTATGCAATAGGTCTTCCAGCTTGACTGAGGACAGCACCTATGCCATCTTGACATGCGTCAGTGTGAAGCTCAAAGTTTTTGGTTGAAGTCGGGCAGTGCTAACACTGGCGTCTCACACATAGCTTGCTTTAACAATTTGAATGCGTCTTCACTCTTCTCTGTCCATAGAAATCCATCCTCCTTTAGCAAAATCCGTTAGTGGTTTTGCTATGGCACCGTATTTGCAAACAAAGTCGACGATAGTTGCTTGTCAAATCTAGAAATCCTCTAAGTTCTGTGACACTCTTTGGAGTTGGCCATGTTTGGATGGCTCCTAATTTTCGTTGGTCTATTTTCACTCCTTCTTCGGATATGATGTGATCGAGGTATTCAAGCTCCTCTTGCATGAATGTGCACTTGGATGGCTTGATGACAAAACAATTTCTTCTTAACACTTCTAGCACTTTTGCTAAGTGTTCTATGTGATCATTATGGTTCCTAGAATAGACCAAAATGTCATCAAAGAAATCTAAAATAAACCTGCGCAAGTAAGGTTTGAAGATGTCATTCATGGCTGCTTGAAAGGTGGAGGGTGCATTGCATAATCCGAAGGGCATGACTAGGTACTCGTAGTGTCCACTATGAGTCCGAAATGCTGTCTTCTGCACATCCTCTTCTTTCATGCGTATTTTATGATATCCAGTCTTGAGGTCCAGCTTGGTGAACAGCTTTGCCCCATGTAACTCGTCCAGCATATCATCAATTGTTGGGATCGGGAAAATGATCCTTGACAGTTGCTTGGTTGAGTGCCTGATAATCGGTGCAAAACCTCCAAGTTCCGTCTTTTTTTCTAACAAGTTTGGATCCCTCATCTTCACTTCTCGGCTTAGCCAAGGTACAAGGCCATCTAGAAAAGTGCCAATTAGTGCACTATTTGGCCAATGTCCTACCAATTCGGCTAACCTTTTCGAATTCTTCAAGGTAACTTTCTAGAGATCCTTCTTGCCTTATCTTGGCAAGCTGTCCCTCATAGTTGGTCATGCTAGATTGGCCAAATCTGTTCACTAATTCTTGTGTGAACCTTGTCCAGCCTATCCTTCTCCCTTCTCGGCCATAGGTGGCCTTAAGCCAACGCCACCATTGGTTGGCTCTCCCACATAGGTGATAGGATGCAAACTCAACCCTTTCATCTCTTTCAATACCTTGTTTTTCAAAGTAAAATTCAGCCTTGGAGATCCATTCGGTTGGATCTCCCTTCTCAAAGGTAGGGAACTCAATTTTTACCTTAGGCCGTGTGTAATGGCTTGGGCAGTCATAGTGCCAATCTTCCCTCCTTGTGGTGTGCCATGGTTCTGCCTCAGGGTGATTTCGTACCCTTCTTGGTTGCCATGATGCAGGCCTTCTGTCCAGCACCTCCTCATTGTCGCTATAATCATTGTAGTGATCATGGGGCAGGTGTTCGTTTGGTGAAGTCTCCCTCCTGCTTCCCAAACTTGTGCACCTTTTCCCCCTTTCTTGAGAGGAAAGTTGTTCCTGGTCAGAATCTTCCTCATGCACTTGGTGCCATGTGATTTTAGATTGAAGCTTCCTAGACATTTGTGGTAGGTGGCTGTTTCTGCCTGACTCAGTTTGGACTTGTTTTTCGGCCATTCGGGGTGTGTCTCTTTTCAATTGTTCAAGAGAATGAATGATAGATGATAGTTGGTGTTTGATATCACCTACCTGGTCATTGATCACATTCTAGTTTCTCTCCAAGGCAAGGATTCTTCCGCGGTTGGTGGCTGAGAAATCTTCTCCAGTTTGTTCCTGTGGTGTGGGTGAATGCTGCTGAGATGACATGGTAACCTCAATGCCTTGCAATTGACTGGTGCCTGTGCTGCTGTTTCAACTAGAGCACTAATTTGTAGAGGTGTTTGTGCTTCCTCTCAACTGGTGGTTGTGCTGATCTCTCAACGAAAGCACCAATTTGTTGGAGTCCCCATTTTTTCCCCAACTTTTCTACACCTTAGGGGTCAGCATGCCTACTGGAATCCTTCCTAACTTGCTGTCCTGTTTGATTCTTGAGTTCTTTTCTTATTTTATATCCCCTAAGCTGTCCTTCGGGTTAACTAATATATATAAAGATATGTTGGATAGGCAAGACAACTCTTAAACCTATCACGACTTGCCTTGGTTGAAGAAGACAACTCTTAACTTCAACCTTAGCTCTTAAGCAAGGAAGACAACTCTTAACTTCAACCTTAGCACTTAAGCAAGGAAGACAACTCTTAACTTAACCTTAAGCAAGGAAAACAACTCTTAACCTTAACTTAAGCCCAAGTTATCTCAAGACAACTCTTAAAAGATAACCGAAAATATAAACAAGAATGTGAGCAAGAATGCTTACCTTTGATTCTTGATTAATGAATGAGAAAATAACAAAATTCGTAGCTTATGTCCTCCTCACAAATAATGGGCTGTATTTATAGTCCTAAGACAGCCTTATCCTAATTTAACTAGTACTTAGGTTCCTTATCCACTTAGGATATGTTTTCCTAAGCCAACAAGCTTTTCTAAGTCAAATAAAATATTATCAAGATAGACCTTATCCTTTGTGTCCTAATCCTACTAGGATTCTTGGTCTTTCTTGAATTCCTACTTAGACAAGAATTCCTACTTTATCTTGTTTTCTACAGCAGCTGGACTTCCTCTTGGCTTATCCTTCTAGGACTAGGACTCTCAATAAGTATCCTTCTGCCCTTAGAATTCTTCTTATCATGACTATCCTATTGCTACTGGAATTCATCATGCGTGTCCTGCTACTGATAGAATTCTCGTTGGCTTTCATTTCTGCCATTGATTAGGACTGAGTCAGAACCTGGCCGTGCTTCACTGCTTGCTGCGTGCATGCTGGTTGTGCACACTTGCTGGTTGGTTGCTGCCTCTCTTGCTGCCTGGCGCCTTGCGCGCATTCTCTCACGCTCCCTTTGCCTCCTAAGGTCCTCAACAACTGAGCAGTGCACGGGAAGAACTTTCCAAGCGTGACCCGTACATCCTTGTGGGCGAGGCAAAGGCGTTGGGCATGTTTGGCAGTGCTCAGGATGAACTTCCTGCAGCAACTGGAACATCCATGCAGGTGTGGTAGAAGTGGTGGGCATGTTCGACAGTGTGCGGGACGAACTTCCGGGAGCAACCAGAACATCCCTGTGGACATGGCAGAAGCATCGAGTGCATTAGGCAGTGTGCGTGACGAACTTCCGGAAGCAACAAAAAAATCCCCATGGGTGCATTTGACAATGTGCAGGACAAACTTCCGAAAGTGACCGGAACATCTTTGCAAGCACGATAGCATCTTCGGCTGCATTCGGCAGTGTGCAAAATGACCTTCTAGGAGTGAGTGGAACAACCCCACATGCGGGGCAGAGGCTTCGGCGCATTAGGCAGTGCACAGGGCAAAATTTCAGGAGTGACCAGAACATCCGCAGGCACAGAAAAGCCATCGTGTGTGTTCGGCAGTGCACAGGATGAATTCCAGGTGGGACTGGATTTTTCCTGCTGGATCAGCAGAGGCTTCGTGCGTGTTGGGCAGTGCATAGGATGAACTTCTGGGAATGACCGAGAAATCCCAGTGGGCTATACAGAGGTGTCAGACACATTGGGCAGTGCTTGTGATGAACTTTTGGGAGCAGCTGGAACATCCCACGGCCGTGGCAGCAGTGTCAGACACATTCGGCATGTGCAGGACGAACTTCCGGGAGTGATCGGAACATCCCTGCGAGCACGGCAGTGGCGTCGGACATGTTCGGCATTGTGCAGGATGAACTACCAGGAGCAATGGAACATTCCTGAGGGCACCGCAAAGGCTTCAGCCGCGTTAAATAGTGCCCTTGATGAACTTCTGGGAGTGACCGAAACATCCCCGCGGGCAAGTTCTGCAGTACACGGGACAAACTTATGGCAGCAACCAGACTATCCCCACAGGCGCGGCAGCTGTGTCGGGCGCGTTCATCAGTGCGCGGGATGAACTTCTGGGAGCAACTGAAACACCCCTGCAGGCACGTAGAGGCGTCGGGCATGTTTGATAGTGCAGAAGATGAAATTCTGTCAGCGATCCGAAAATCCGCACAGGGCTCGGTAGAGGGGTTGGACACATTTGGCAGTGCTTGGGACAAACTTCTGGGAGTGACTGGAACATCTCCGAAGGCAGGTCAGAGGCATCGGGCGTGTTTGGCAGTGGGCGGGATGAACTTCCAGAAGCAAATGGAACATCCCCGAGGCCGCAGCAGCGGGTCGGGCACGCTCATCAGTTTGCAAGACAGAATTTCAGGGAGCGGCCAGAACATCACCGCAGCCATTGTTGAGGTTTCAGGCACGTTCGGCAGTGCATGGGCGTACTTCCGGGAGTGACAGAAAATTCCCGCGGGCTCTGCAGAGGTGTCAGACATGTTCGACAGTGCTCAGGACAAACTTGTGGGAGCGACCGGAACATCCCCTGCAAGCATGGTAGTTGTTTCGTGCGCATTGGGCAGTGCACGGGATGAACTTCCAGTCGCCACTGGCTCGGTAGAGGCATCGGGCGCATTTGGCAGTGCTCAGGGAGGAACTTCAAGGAGTGACCAGAACATCCCCTGCAGGCACAGCAATGGCGTAGGGCACGTTCAGCAGTGCACGGGACAAACTTCTGGGAGTGACTGGAACATCCCTGCAGGTGCAGCAGAGGAATCATGCACAATTGACAGTGTGTGGGATGAACTTCTGGGAGCAACCAGAACATCCCCATGGGCGGGGAAGCAGCATCGGTCCCTTTGGGTAGTGTGTGGAGCAAACTTCCAAGAGTGACAGACCATCCCCATGAGCACGGCAGAGGGCACGTTCGGCAGTGTATGGGATGAACTTCTGGGAGCGAGTTCGACAGAGGCATTAGACGCATTTGGCAGTGCGCGGGATGAACTTCCGGGAAGTGACTGGAATATCCCCTAAGGTGCAGCAGAGGCTTCAGGCATGCTTGGGCACTGTGCTGGATGAACATCCAGGAGCGAACAAAACATCTCCACGGGTGTGGCAGAGGTGTCAGGCGTGTTCGACATTCCGCGGGACAAACTTTGGGGAGCGACTGGAACACCCCAGCCGGCACGACAGGGCTTTGGGTAGCGCTAGGAACAAACGTCCAGGAGCGACCAGAACATCCCTGCAAGCTATGCAGAGGCGTCAGGCGCATTTGGCAGTGCGTGGGAGGAACTTCCAGGAGAGACCAAAAAATCCCTGTAGGCTTGGGAGAGGAGTTGGGCGCATTGGGCAGTGTGTGGGATGAACTTCCAGGAGTGACCAAAAAATCCTGCAGGCTCAAAAGAGGCACTAGATGAGTTTGGCAGTGCTCGGGATGAACTTCTGGGAGGGACCAGAACATCCCTGGGGGCATGGCAGCAGGGTTGGGCAATGTGCAGGAGGAACTTTTAGTAGTGACCAGAACATCCCTGCGGGCACGGCACAGGCTTCAGGCACGTTGGGCAGTGCGCTGCAGGAATTTCTGGGAGCGACCAGAACATCCCCTACAGGCGCGTTTGGCAGTGCCCAAGATGAACTTTCTGGAGCATCTGGAACATATTTCCATGCACGTCAGAGGCATCGGGCACATTGGGCAGTGCACAGGATGAACTTCCAGGAGCGGCCCAAACATCCCCACGGCCGCAGCAGTGGCATGGGGCGCATTCTACAGTGCGCGGGAGGAACTACTGGGAGAGGACCGGAGCATCCCCACAGGCGTGGCAGCGGCATGGTAAACATTTGAGGGTGCGTGAGACAAACTTCCAGGAGCGACCAGAACATCCCCGCGGGTGCTGCAGTGGTGTAGGAACTTTGGGTAGTGCACGACATGAACTTCCAGGAGCAACCGAAACATCACCATGAGTGTGATAGAGGCTTGAGGCATGTTCAGTAGTATGAGGAAAGAACTTCCAGGAACGACCCAAACATCCTTACAGCCATAACCGCGGTGTTGGACACGTTTGGCAGTGCATGGGATGAACTTTTGGGAAGAACTGGAACATCCCTGCAGGCTAGGCAGAGGAATTGAATGCAATTGCCAGTGCTCCTGATGAACTACCAGGAGCGACTAGAATATCCCCATGGGTGTTGAAGAGGCTTCGGGCAAATTCAGCGGTGCACGGGACGAACTTCCCGGAGTGACCTGAACATCCCCGTGGGTGCGGCTGTAGCATTGTGTACACTTGGCAGTGTGTAGGATGAACTTTTGGTAGCGACTAAAAAATCTCCGCAAGTTCGGCAAAGGCACGACAAACTTTCAAGAGTGACCGGAACATCCCCACTGGCACGGCAGATGCATCAGGTGGGTTCAGCAGTGCACGTGATGAACTTCCAGGAGTGACCGAAACATCCACATGGGCGCGGAAGATGCATCAGGTGCGTTCGTCAGTATGTGAGATGAACTTCTAGGAGTGACCGGAACATTCCACGAGTGTGGCAGAGGTATTGGGTGCATTTGGCAGTACATGGGACAAACTCCTGTGAGCAACCGGAATATCCCCGCAGGCGGGCAGAGCATCGGGCGCGTTAGGCAGTGTGCAGGATGAACTTTCAGGAGCAACCGAAACATCCCCACGGGTGCGGAAGCGGCATTGGACACGTTTCGACAGTGTGCAGGACAAACTTTCGGGAGTGACCAGAACATTCCCATGGGCACAGCAGAGGCATCGGGCACATTCGGCAGTTCACAGGACAAACAACTGTGAGCGACTGGAACATCCCTGCAGGTGCGGCATAAGCATCAGGTGTGTTAGGCACTGCATGGAACGAACTTTCTGGGAGCAACAAAAAAATCCCCATGGGTACGGAAGCGGCATTGGACATGTTCGGCAGCATGCAGGACAAACTGCAGGAGCGACCAGAACATTCCCCCGGGCGCAGCAGAGGCATCGGGTGCGTTCGGCAGTACACAGGGACAAACTCCCGTGAGCAACCAGAACATCCCTGCAGGTGCGGCAGAAGCATCGGGCATGTTAGGCAGTGCACGGGATGAACTTTCGGGAGCAACAAAAACATTCCCATGGGTGCAGAAGCGGCATCACACAGGTTCGGCAGCGTGCAGGACAAACTTTTGGGAGTGAACAGAACATTCCTGCAGGCGCGAGAGATGCGTCAGGCACATTCGGCAGTGCACTAGGCAAACTCCAAGGAGTGACAGGAGCATCCCCACAAGCGTGGTAGAAACGTCGGGTGCATTAGGCAGTGCGTGGGGTGAATTTTCGGGAGCGACCGAAGCATCCCCACGGGCACGGAAGCAGCATCGTACTTGTTCGACAGCATTCAGGACAAACTTCCGGGAGCGACGAGAATATCCTTGAAGGTGTGGCAGAGGTGTTGGCTGTGTTCAGCAATGTGCAGGACAAATTAAGGGGAGCAACCGGAATATCCACGCGGGGGCCTTCGGTATGAACTTCCAGGAGCAACCAGAACAATGCCACATCCAACACAGAGTCGTTGCATGCGTTTGGCAATTCACGGGTCGAACTTCTTGGTGTGACCAGAAAATCCCTTGAGGGATTGGCAGAGGCATTGGACGTGTTCAACAGTACTCGAGACAAATTTTCGGGAGCGACTGAAACATAACTGATATGCCTCAAGGATCTTCAATGGTGAATCAAGATCTAATGGGTATATTTTTTTTAGGGTTTTATGGATGGAAAAAGGTGTTGGTATATAGTATAGTTGTTGGGTGGATGAAAATTCGTAATTGGAGTAAGTTACTGGGTCTGTAGGGGTGTTTTAAGAAAGCGGAAGGGTTATGTACGAATTTTGAAGTAGGAATGTGATAGGGATAGCCTATGAAAAGTTTAATAGGAGAAAACTAGTTAATCAAGTTTGATAAGATCAAATCGCCACAAACAAGATTACTAGGTTGATTCGCCACACTCTAAGATAGAAAGAAGAAAGAGTGATAAGAATCGATAGATAATTCGCCACTAAACAAGGAATTTGTTTAGATAAGAATTTGGATGCAACAAAGCAAAATTCTACTTATTTCTCAAACTGTTTAATTACAAGCACTAATGCCGTATTTATAGTAATGACAGCCTTTCCATGTCTAACTTATACTAAAACGCCTAATTCATCTATGATAAGGATTCCTAAGTAAATAAGGACTACTAAGTCATCTAGATTTCTATGAAGATAAGCCTAATATATCGGGTTCCTAATCCTATGTAAAACCCTACTTGATCTCAAACTCCTTGCCTAGTGATATTTTCTGCTGCTGCTGGAATTCTTCTTGCCATGGATATCCTTTGTTAATGAGGATTAATCTTTCTTGGATGGCAGTAACTTCATTTTCATGATTGAGCACATCAATAACCCCAGGTGCAGCCAAGGGATCAGGCGCATTCGGCAGTGCATCCGCATTGTCGAGTAGAGGCTTCGAGCGCGTTGGTTAGTGTGCAGTACAAACTTTTGGGAGTGACCAGAGCATCCCCACGAGCGCAGCAGAGGTGTCGGTCACATTCGGCAGTGCTTGGGGCGAACTTCGTGAGTGACCGTAACATTCCTGTGGGTGTGGCACCAGCGTTGGACACATTGGGCAGTGCATGGGACAAACTTCCTGGAGCAATGGGAACATACCAGTGGGCCCGACAAAGGCTTCAGGCAAGATCAGCATTGTGCAGAATGAACTTTCGAGAGCAAACTGAATATCCATGCGGGTGTGGCAGAGGCTACACGGTCGTTCAGCAGTGTGTGGGACGAACTTCCTGGAGTGGCTGGAACATCCCCTTGGGCGTGGCAGCGGTGTCAGACATGTTCAGCAGTGCGCGGGATGAACATCCGAGATTGACCAGAACATCCCAGCAGGAATGGTAGAGGCTTCAGGCACGTTTGGCAGTGCGCAAGATGAACTTCCGGGAGCAACCGGAAAATCCCAGCAGACCCAACGGAGGCTTTGGGTGCATTCAGCAGTGTGCGGGATGAATGTTTGGGAGGGACTGAAGCATCCCTGCAGGCATGCCAGATGCATCGGGTGAGTTTGGCAGAGTGTAAGACGAACTTTTCGATCGACCAGAACATCTCTGCGGGTGCAGTAGCAGTGTCGGATGCATTTGGCAGTGCACAGGACAAACTTCCGAGAGTGACCAGGACAACCTTGCAGGCATGGCAGGATGAACTGGAGCATCCCTGCAGGTGCGGTAGCAGCATCGAATGCACTCGGAAGTGTGCAGGACAAAGTTCTGGGAGCAACCAGAACATCCCAATGCGCCGGAAGCCTCTGTCGCGCCAGCAGGGATGTTTCGGCTGCTCCCAAAAGTTCGTCCCTTGCACTGCCAATCGTGCCCAACACTGCTACTGCTCCCATGGGGATGTTCCCATCGCTCTGGGAAGTTCGTTCTGCACACTTCCGAACGCACCCGATGCCTCTGCCGCACCTGTAAGAATGTTCCAGTCGCTCTTAGAAGTTCATGCCGTGCACTACCCAATGCGCCCGACGCCTCTACCACGCCAGCAGGGATGCTCCACTTGCTCCCAGAAGTTCATCCTGCACACTGCCCAACATGCCCGAAGCCTTTGCCGTACCGGTGGGGATGTTCCAGTCACCCTCAGAAGTTCATCCAACACACTGCCGAGCGCATCTGATGCCTCTACCGCGCCTGCACGGATGTTCCAGCTGCTCACAGAAGTTCATCCTGAGCACTGCCACACACGTCTGACACCTCTGCGGAGCCTGTAGGGATGTTCCAGTCACTGCTGGAAGTTTGTCCTGTGCACTGCCGAAGATGCCCCTGCTGTGCCTGCAGGGATTTTTTGGTTGCTTCCTGAAGTCTATCCCGCATACTCCACAATGCGTGCGAACCCTTTACCGAGCCCACGGGGATGTTCCAGTAGCACTCGGAAGTTCATCCTGCACACGGCCGAATGCACTCGAAGCCTCTACTGCACCCAGCAGGGATGATCTTGTTGCCCCCAAAAGTTTGTCCCCCATACTGTCGAACATGCCCGATGACTTTGCATCGACTGTGGGGATGTTCTGGTCGCTCCCAGATGGTCATCCCACACACTACCAAATGCAGCAGAAGCCTCTGACACCCCCACAGGGATATTCTGGTCGCTCCCGAAAGTTTGTCCCGCGCATAGCCAGACGCAGCTGACACCTCTGCTGCGCCTGCGAGGATGTTTTGGTCACTCCCAGAAGTTCATCCCGATGTTGAGAACCTAAGTATGCAGGAAAGGCAATGGGCAGAAAATGGGGCGACAAAGGAGAGCATTGGCCAGAAAATGTGCATAACAAGAATGGCAACAGAAAGTATGCAGCCCAGCAGTTAAGCCCAACCAGTATTTGACTTAATCCTAATTAATGAAGGGCATCTACGCCAAGCCGAGTTCCAGCAGAAGCGGGATATCCATGCCAAGGAGAATGGCAGCAGCAACAAGACATCTATGCCAAGAAGAGTTCTATCAGCAGCAGGACACGCATGATGAATTCCAGTAGCAATAGGATAGTTGCGACAAGAAGAATTCTAAGGGCATAAGGATACTTATTGAGAGTCCTAGTCGTAGAAGGATAAGCCAAGAGGAAGTCCAGCTGCTGTAGAAAATAAGATAAGGTAGGAATTTAGTTAGTAGAAATTTAAGAAAGACCAAGAATCCTAGTAGAATTAGGAAACATTTGGATAAGGTCTATCTTGATAATGTTTTAGTTAAATTAGAAAAGCTTGTTGACTTAGGAAAACATATCCTAAGTGGATAAGGAACCTAAGTACTAGTTAGAATAGGATAAGGCTGTCTTAGGACTATAAATACAGCCCATTATTTGTGAGGAGGAGATAAGCTCTGAATTTTGTTATTTCTCATTCAATAATCAAGAATCAAGGTTAGCATTCTTGCTTACTTTCTTGTTTATTATTCGGTTATCTTTTAAGAGTTGTCTTGAGATAACTTGGACTTAAGACAAGGTGAAGAGTTGTCTTCCTTGCTTAAGAGCTTAGGTTGAAGTCAAGAGTTGTTTTCTTCAACCAAGGCAAGTTGTGATAGGTTTAAGAGTTGTCTTGCCTATCCAGCATATCCTTATATATATTAGTTAACCTAAAGGACTGCTTAGGGGATGTAAATATAAGAAAAGAACTCAAGAATCAAACAGGACAGCAAGTTAGGAAGGATTTCAGTAGGCGTGGTGACCCCTAAGGTGTAGAAAAGTTGGGGAAAAAAATCGGGACCCCAACACCTAAGCACTGCCGAACGTGTTGGATGCCTCTTTCAAGCCTGTAGGGATTTTTCTGGTCGATCCCAGAAGTTTGTCCTGTACACTACCAAACACGTGCAATGCCACTGCCGTGCTCGCGAGTATGTTTTGGTCACTCCAACAATTTCATCCTGTGCGCTGCCAAACTGTTGAGAACCTAAGTATGCATGAAAGGCAATGGGCAGAAAATGGAGCAGCAAAGGAAAGCGTGGGCCAGAAAATGTGCAAAATAAGCATGGCAACAGAAAGTATGCAACCCAGCAGTGAAGCTCGGCCAGTATTTGACTTAATCCTAATTAATGAAAGACATTCCCAGCAACAGGAGTTCCTGCAGAAGAAGGATAATTGCATCAAGAAGAATAGGAGTTCCAGCAGCAGCAACACGCCCATGTCAAGAAGAGTTCCAATAGTAGGAGGTCATCTATGCTAAGCAGAGTTCTATCAGCAGCAGGACACGCATGATGAATTCCAATAGCAATAGCATAGTCGTGACAAGAAGAATTCTAAGGGCAGAAGGATATGCATTGAGAGTCCTAGTCCTTGAAGGATAAGCCAAGAGGAAGTCCAGCCACTGTAGAATACAAGATAAGGTAGGAATTTCTAGTATAGGCAGAAATTCAAGAAAGACCAAGAATCCTAGTAGAATTAGGAAACATTGGGATAAGGTCTATCTTGATAATGTTTTAGTTGTCTTAGAAAACCTTGTTGACTTAGGAAAACATGTCCTAAGTGGATAAGGAACCTAAGTACTAGTTGAATTAGGATAAGGCTGTCTAAATACTATAAATACAACCCATTATTTGTGAGCAGAAACATATGCTCCAAATTTTGTATATTTTCTCATTCATTAATCAAGAATCAAGGTTAGCATTCTTGCTTCATTCTTGTTTATATTTCAGTTATCTTTTAAGAGTTGTGTTGAGATAACTTGGGCTTAAGACAAGGTGAAGAGTTGTCTTCCTTGCTTAAGAGCTTAGGTTGAAGTTAAGAGTTGTCTTCTTCAACCAAGGCAAGTTGTGATAGGTTTAAGAGTTGTCTTGCCCATCCAACATATCTTTTATCATTAGTTAATCCCAAAGGACAGCTTAGGGGGACATAAATCTAAGAAAAGAACTCAAGTTAGGAGAGGTTTTAGAAGTCGTGCTAACCCCTAAGGTGTAGAAAAGTTGGGAAGAAGAAATCGGGACCCCAACAAATTGGTGCTCTCATTGAGAGATCAGCACGTTCAACATCAAATTGAAGAGGCAGCACATCACCATGTCATTCAGGCAGCATTCACCCTCACCACAATAGCGAACTAACAAGGACTTTTGGAAGAATCCTAGCCTTGGAGAGGGAACAACACACCATACATGACCAGGTAGGTGATATCAAACACCAACTATCATCTATCATTCATTCTCTTGAAAAAATGAAGAGAGACACACCCCGAGTGGCCAACCTTTGAGAAAGGGGATCCAACCAAATGGATCGCCAAGGCTGAGTTCTATTTTGAGAAACAAGGTGTTGAGAGGGGTAAGAGGGTTGATTTTGAGAAACAAGCCCCACACCTCTCCCGCCTCCGCATGGATGTTCCAATCACTCCCGAAAGTTTGTTCTGGGCAATGCCAAACATGTCCAATGCCATGGCTGCACTTGCTGGGATGTTCGGGTCGCTCCTAGAAGTTCGTCCCATGCACTGCCAAGTGCGTTCAATGCCTCTGTCATGCCCGTGGGTATGCTCCAATCTCTCCTGGAAGTTTGTCTGTGCACTGCCCAATGCGCACTGCTATAGGCATACCCAACGCCACTGCCGTGTCCACGGGAATGTTCCGACCATGCCTGGAAGTTAGTCCCTGCACACTGCTGAACATGTCTGATGCCTCTGCCGCACCCATAGGGATGCTCCAGTGGCTCCTGGAAGTTCATTCCATGCACTGCACAATGCGCCTGCAGCCTCTGCCCATCTACGGGGATTTTTTGGTTGCACCTAGAAGTTCTTCCCACTCACTGCCGAATGCGCACAAGGCCTCTGTCGGGCCTGCAGGGATGTTCCAGTCGCTCCTGAAAGTTCATCCTGTGCTCTGCCAAATGCACCCGATGTCACTCCTGCACCCATGGGGATGTTCTTGTCGCTCTTAGTAGTTTTCCCCGCACACTGCCAAACGCGCTCCAAGCCTCTGCAGCGCCTGTAGGGATGTTAGAGTCACTCCCGGAAGTTCATCCCGCACACTGTCAAACATGTCCGATGCCACTTCCGTGCCCATGGGCATATTAGGTTGCTTACAGAAGTTCAACCCGTGAACTTCTGAGTGCGCTCGACGCAGCTGCCACGCCTGCAGGGATGTTCCGATCACTCCTGGAAGTTCAGCCCGGGCAGTTCCAATGACATCTGACACATCTGCCAATCTGGTGGAGACATTCTGGTCGCTCCCAGAAGTTCATCCAACGCACTGCCCAACGTACTCGAAGCCTCTGCCACCCCTATAGGCATATTCTGGTTGCACCAGGAAGTTCATCCCGCACACTGTCGAACGCGCCGATGCCTCGGCTGTGCTTGCAGGGTTGTTCCGGTCATTCCCGGAAGTTTGTCCCGCACACTGCCCAACTGTTGAGAACCTAAGTATGCAAGAAATGCAACGGGAAAAAATTGAGAACCATAGGAGGCAAAGGGAGCGTGAGCAAATGTGCGTGAGATGCCAAGCAGCAAGAGAGGCAGCAATAGGCTAGAAAATGTTCACAACAAGCCTGCACGCAGCAAGCAGTGAAGCACAGCTGGGTTCTGACTCAGTCCTAATTGATTGCGGAAATCCAAGACAAGAAGAAAATCAACATTGGCAGCACACGCATGAAGCAATCTGAGCAGGAGAAGGAGATTGATGGCATAAAGAACTCCAGCAACAGCAGAACATTCCGAGAGCAGCTGGAACATCCCCGCGGGCGGTCAGATGCTTGGGTTGTGTTGGATAGTTCGCGGGATGAACTTTTGGGAGTGACAGGAACATCTCCATGGCCGCGGCAGAGGCGTTGGGTGCATTTACCAGTGCATGGGATGAACTTCGGCTGCAGCTGGAACATTCTAGCTGGCAAGGCAGAGGCTTCAGGCGTGTTGGGCAGTGTGTGGGGTGAACTTCTGGGAGCAACTGCAGCAACCCCACGGGGGCTGTAGAGGTGTCAGCCACATTCTGTAATGCACGGGATGAACTTCTGGGAGTGACCTAAACATCCCAAACAGTGCAGCAGCGGCGTTGGGACGCACTAGGCAGTGCACAGGATGAACTTCCATGAGCGATCAGAATATCCCTATGGTCGCAACAGAGGCTTCAGGTGCATTTAGTAGTGTGTGTGATGAACTTCTGGGATTGACCGGAACATCCCTGCAGCCGTGGCAGAGGCTTCGGGTGCATTTGACAGTGCATGAGACAAACTTTGGGGAGAAACTAGAACATCCCCATGGGCACAGAAGAGGCGTCGGGCACGTGGAACAAACTTTCAGGAGTGACTGGAATATCCCTGCAGGCACAGCAGCACCGTCATGTGCATTCAACAGTGTGCAGGACAAACATCTGGATGCAAACATAACATCCTCGTGGATGCTGCAAAGGCATCAGGCATGTTCGGCAGTGCGCTGTACAAACTTGCGGGAGTGACCAAAACATCCCTACAGGCATGGCAACAGCGTCAGTCATGCTCAGCGACGCACGGGGCAAACTTCTGGGAGTGACCAGAACATCCCTGCAGGCGTGGCACAGGCTTCAAGTGCATTAAGCAGTGCACACAACAAACTTTTTGGCATGGCTCGAACATCCCTGTGGGCGCTGTAGAGGCTTCAGGCATGTTCAGCAGTGCGGGAACAAACTTCTGGGTGCAACTAGAACATCCCCGCTGGCGAGGAAGAGGCGTTGGGTGTGTTCAGCAGAACTCGGGATGAACTTTTGAGAGAACATCCTCACAGTCATGGAAGAGGCATTGGAGGCATTCGGTTGTGCATGGAACAAACTTCCGGGAGCGACCAGAACATGCATGCAGGTACGGCAGATGCATTGAGCACATTCAGCTGTGTGCAGGACGAACTAACGGGAGCTACCAAAACATTCCTCTGTGAGCAGCAAAGGCATTGGATGCATTTGATATTGCTTCGTACGAACTTCCGGGAGCGACTGCAACATCCCCAAGGCCTTGGGAGAAGCATCTTGTGCGTTGTGCAGTGCATGGGACGAGCTTCCAGGAGCAACCGAATCATCCTCACGGGTAGTGCATGGGATGAGCTTCTAGGAGCGACCATAACATCCCCGTGGGCACAGCAGAGGCATTGGGCGCATTCAGTAGTGCACGAGATGAACTTGTGGGAGTGACCAGAACATCCCCGCGGGCTTAGCAGCACTGTCAGCTGTGTACAAAAGTGCACAGGATGAACTTCTTGGAGCAACCAGTACATGCCTGCAGTGTGGCCAGAGGCATCGGACACATTCGGCAATGCACAGGAAGAACTTCCTGGAGCAACTGGAACATCCTTGCGAGCGTGGCAGAACCATCGGGCATGTTTGGCAGTGTGTGGGATGAAGTTCTGGGAGCAACCGGAACAACCCTGCAGGTGCGGCAGAGGCTTCGTTTGCATTAATCAGTGCGTGAGACAAACTTCTGGGAGCGACCGAAACATCCCCGTGGGTGCAGCAGAAGCTTCAGGTGCATTAGGCAGTTTGTAGTACAGACATCTGGGAGCGACTGTAAAATCCCTGCAGGCTCGGCAGAGGTGTCGAACACATTCAGCGGTGCTTGCGATGAACTGCTGGGAGCGACGGGAACATCCCCGTGGGTGTGCCCAAGGCATTGGGCACATTCAACCATGCATTGTCCCATTTGATTTGTGAGTTCTTTTCTTATATTTATATCCTCTAAGCTATCCTTTGGGTTAACTAATATATAAAAGGATATGTTGGATAGGCAAGACAACTCTTAAACCTATCACAACTTGCCTTGGTTGAAGAAGACAACTCTTGACTTCAACTTAAGCTCTTAAGCAAGGAAGACAACTCTTAACCTTGTCTTAAGCCCAAGTTATCTCAAGACAACTCTTAAAAGATAACCAAAATATAAACAAGAATAGAAGCAAGAATGCTAACCTTGATTCTTGATTAATGAATGAGAAAAATACAAAATTCGGAGCATATGTCCTCCTCACAAATAATGGGTTGTATTTGTAGTCCTAAGACGGCCTTATCCTAATTCAACTAGTACTTAGGTTCCTTATGTACTTAGGATATGTTTTCCTAAGTCAACAAGCTTTTCTAAGTCAACTAAAACATTATCAAGATAGTCCTTTTCCCATTGTTTCCTAATCCTACTAGGATTCTTGGTCTTTCTTGAATTCCTACTTAGACTAGAATTCGTACTTTGACTAAGTATTTCTGTCCTTATCTTATCTCCTCTCCTACAGCTGCTGAACTTCTTCTTGCCATTTCCTTCTAGGATTACAACTTCCATATGG
>BNST01000521.1:0-53936 GCA_019650275.1 Xylocarpus granatum | reverse complement strand
GAGAAGGAGGGGGGATAAGAGGGGAAGGGAGGGGAGAAGGGGGAAATGGGGAAAGGAAGAAATGAAGTAGAATTTAAAAGGAGGATTGAGTGAGCATGGGAAGGGAAACTACGTCCGAATCTGCTAAGGCGCCTCTAAAATTCCAAGTTCAACGGGAGCCGACTCCGTGCGACCTACTTTGTTGCTCACCTGATGGAGAGCCATGGTTAGTGTTCGGCAATCGTATGTGCCGCTCGGTGGGTGCCAATTTTTCACTTTCCTAGGCCGTGACTAGGTGATCATTTTTTGAGTCCTGCCTTTGAAGAACTCATTTACATGCGCCCATGCCATTTTCGAATGTCGTTGGTCGGGTTGGTCGGGGAAAGATAGCCACCGATATTTTAGCGATGCATCAAAACGAAAAAAGAGGTGAGTGTGAAAGTTCTAGAAGACCTTGGTGTTGCACGAAAAGGTGGAAAGCACGGGGAATACAACAAGCCCAACCCAGAAAGGGGGTGAAACATGAGGACTTTCCAAGAGGTCACCCATCTTCTTATTACGACTCTGCGCTCCTGGCAGTCCCAACCTCACGCAAGCACGCTTAACTTCGGAGTTCTGATGGCATCTGGTCCATTAGAGCGGGGTGGCAGGGGTTTTGAAAGCAAGGGGAACAGTAGGACGGACCAGATTTGCAGCTTCGCGGAGACGAGTGCTTGTTTTTTTTGCCCAAATTAAGCATAAGAGCCTTTGAAATCCAAGTTTAGGGAGCTGACATCACCTTGCGATGGTCCAGTGCGGATGGTGACGCTAAGAGGAAGTGCCTCCCCAAAAGCATTATTACGGCCATGTTTGGTGCTCAAGTAGTGGATTCATTTTCGAGTCCTAGCTTTTGAGAGACCCACTCAACACCTACTGTGCGCTCAACTTCTCGTCGCCGAGGTTCTTTTTGTCAAATGCCATTGGTCGGCTGTCTATGCCTGGGCGGTTACAGAGCCATTGTCGACGGCGGAGAAATCTATAGTTTGTCGCAGCTCACCATTTTAATTGCGCATTTGACACCAAAGATGCAGAACAACAGAGCTTTTTCCTTTGAGTGTGAAAGTTCTCGAAGCATCGCGACCTCGGCATCGCACAAAAAGTGTAAGCATGTTGGGAATATCAAAAAATTCAACCACAAAAGAAAGAGGGATGTAATATCTAGTGTAAGCTACTTCCTCCATATGAGGTGTCACTTCTACTCTTAGTCCTTTGCTCAATCCCATCGCATCAAAGACCACAAGGCAGCTTTTAAACTATAGAGTTCCGATGCAGATCCCGGTGCATTAATGCGTTGGTATGGTTGCACTCAATGGTCACTGCCAGAAAAATGCACTTAAACGCACTGAGCAAGGCGGCTGATCCAAAAGCAAGGGCAACAGCTGAAAGGATGGGATTCAATGCTTCCCGGTGACGAGCACTGATTTTTCACCCAAATCTAGCTAAGAAGCCTCCAAAATTCGAGTTCAAGGAGCCGAATCCGCAGCGCAGTGCGGATGGTGATGCCAAGCGACCTTGCTGCTCCAGAAGAATTGCTCTGGCCTGTTTATCGCTCAAGCAGTGGATCATTTTTCGAGTGCTCGAGTCCTTCCCATGATGCAGAATTCTCCTAGGCTTGTTTGTGCGCCGCGTCAGCGTCGGCTTAGTTGTGTTTCGGAATGCTAGTCGATATGCATATTGGTTGATCTTTTCGGCTGGATCGAGTCGGTCGATAGCGAGAGGGAATATATGCTGCGGACATTTTAGTAATGCACCACCAAATGAAACGCAATTAAGGTGAGCTATTTTATTCAATTAAGTTTGAAAAGGTTTATCTCACTCGTGCCAGACGAGTAAGGGGTATCGTGAGAGGATTAGTAAAAAACAGGCTGCGAAGAAAAAAGGGTGTAACATGAGGACATTCTTAGAGGTCCTTCTACCCACTTTCTTAGTGACTCGCTCTTGCCGCACCCATCAATCGCACGACTTAACTGCGGAGGAGTGCGTGTAGTTCAACAGGTTCAGTGACCTAGTGCATGATTGTTAGATGGTTGTGTGTAAGGTCGGACTTGATGCTTGGTTGGTGCTTGTGTTTTGTGTGAGTAAAATTTGGCTCGTTTTCAATGTGTGACGATGGATGCGTAAATTGCAAGGGGGTAACAATTGACGGACTGACTCACTTGTGTAGCCGTCTTGTTGGTGGTCAATCAAGTCATCTTGTTTTTGTTTTTTTTTGTGGTTTTTTTTTTTTTTTTTTTGTTTGTGTGTTTTTTTTTTGTTTTTTGCTCCAAAATCAATCTTTAGGGATGCGCTTTATTGAATTATCTGAGTTTAGAGAGTTGAATCTGTGACACGGTGCTGCAGATAGGTGATCTAGCCTCAAGAGAGACCTATTGCTGCCCTACCCTTGAAGCATCACTCCCGCCAGTTTGGCCTCGCTCCTAAAACCGGTCGGATTTGTTATTTAAGGCCTGATCAAGTTCAAGAACTCCTTGACGTGCACTTGCATCCCCATTTTTAGCAATCATGTTCATCCGTCGGCCATGTTGCCCTTGCTGGATCGAGTCGGTCAACAAGTGAGGAAATCTGGCTGCAGACACTTTAGCGATGCACCAAATGAAATAGGGAGTGCGTGATAAGTTGTGAGATAGACGCTGGTGACGCACGAAAAGGGACAAGGAAGAAAAAGACCACGAAAAAAGGATGAGTGAAACATGAGGACTTTCCAAGAGGTCACCCATCTAGTATTGTTCTCGCCCAAGCACGCTTGACTGCAAAGTTCTGATGGGATTTGGTGCATTAATGTTGGTACGATCTAACTCGACGTGCCTTGCTAGAAAAATACACTTAAATGCACTGAGTGAGACGATCGGGGGTCCAAAAGCAAAGGGAACAGTTGGATAGATTGGATCCGTAGCTTCGCAGTGAGGAGTGCTCATTTTTCACCTAAATCGAGCATAAGAGGCTCTGAAATCTGAGTTTAGGGAGCTAAATTTGTGACACGGTGCGGATGGTGATGCCAACAGGCCGTGATTCCCCAGAAGGATGGCTTCGGGTAGTTTGTCTCTCAACTACAAGAACTGATTAGGTGCACCTGCACTATTTTAAGACTACCGTCGGCCATGCTTGCACGATCGAGTCGGTCAACGGGCGGGGAAATATGGTTGTGGAGATTTTAACGATACAACAAAATGAAACAAGGGGTGAGCATGAAAGTTTGAGAAGACTTTGGTGTCGCATGAAAAGGGAGCATGGAAGAAAAAGACTGCAAAAGAAGAAGGGTGTAACATGAGGAGTTTCTTAAGAGGTCACTATGTTAGTACTGCTCTTCGTCCAAGCATGGTTAACTGCAGAGTTCTTATGGGATCTGGTGCATTAGTGCTGATATGATCTCACCCGACGAGCGTCGTGAGAAAAATGTACTTGAACACATTGAGCAAGGCGGCCGGGGGTCCGAAAGTGAGGGCAACAGCTGGATGGATGGGATTCATAGCTTCCACCCAACGGGAAAGCACAAGCACTCATTTTTCACCCAAATCGAGCTGAGAAGCCTCCAAAATTTAAGTTCAAGGAGTCGAATCCTCGATGTAGTGCGGATGGTGATGCCAACCAGTCTTGGCACCCCAGAAGCATTGCTCTGGCCCATTTGTCACTGAAGCAGTGGATTCATTTTTTGAGTCCTGGCCTTTGTCGAACTCTCTATGTGAGCCCGCATCGCTTTCAGAATGCTATCAGCCGTGCTTGCAAGATTGAGTCGGTCAATGGGCGAAAAATATTACTGCGGACGTTTTGGCGATGCACCAAAATGAAACAAGGGATGAGCATGAAGGTTCTAGAAGATCCCGACATCGCACGAAAACAGGGCAAGGAAGAAAAAGACCATGAAAAAAAGGGGTGAAACATGAGGAGTTTCCCAGAGGTCACCCATATTAGTACTGCTCTCACCCAAGCATGCTTAACTATAGAGTTCTGATAGTATCTGAAGCAGCATTAGTGTTGGTATGGTCGCACTTCATAGGCCTTGTTAGAAAAATGCACTTAAACACACCGAGCAAGGTAGCCAAGGGTTTGAAAGCGAGGGAAATAGCTGGATGGACTAGATTTGCATCTTTGCGGTGACGAGTGCTCGTTTATTGCCCAAATCGATCTTAAGAGCCTACAAAATTTAAGTTCAAGGAGCCAAATCCGTGACGTGGTGCAAATGGTGATGCATAGTAGTTGTGGCGCCACAGAAGCATTACTTCGGCCAGTTTGTTGCTCAACCAGCAGATTCATTTTTCGAGGCCTGGCCTTTCACGAACTCCCTATGTGCGCCCACACCATTTTCAGAATGTCGTCGGCTGTGCTTCCTGGATCGAGTTGGTCGACAGGCAGCAAAATGTGGCTGCAGACATTTTAGTGATGCACCAAAATGAAACAAAGGGTGAGTGTGAAAGTTTGAGAAGGCCTCGGTGCCACACGAAAAGGGAACAAGGAAGAAAAGGACTGCAAAAACAAGAGGGGTGCAACATGAGGACTTCCCAAGAGGTCACCCATCTTAGTACTACTTTTGCTTAAGCACGCTTAACTGTTGAGTTCTGATGAGATCCGGCGCATTAGTGTTGGTATGGTCACCCTCAATGGGCCTTGTGAGAAAAATGCACTTAAACGCACTGAGCGAGGCAGTCGGGGGTCTGAAAGCGAAGGGAACAGCCAGCCTCTGAAATCTTAGCTCAGTGAGCCGAAGCTATGACGCGATGTGGATGGTGATGCCAAGCAGTCGTGCCGCCCTAAAAGCATTGCTCCTGCTAGTTTGTTGCTCAACCAACGGATTTATTTTTTGAGGCTTAGTGTTTCAAGAACTACCATTGTGCACCCATGCCATTTTTGGAACGCTGTCGATCGTGTTTGCCGAATTGAGTTGGTCGAAGGGTGGGAAAATATGGTCGTGGACATTTTAGCGATACACTAAAATGAAACAAAGGTGCAACACGAGGAATTCCCAAGAGGTCACCTGTCACAGGCTTGAGCAAGAGCAAGCACCTGAGGGTAAGATGGCACCTTGTCCTAGCAAATGGGGGAGATTTTGCAGGTTGTAGGCGCAACACGCACAAGGTGAGGAGGATCGAGTATATAAGCAAGCACAACAGAGGTAAGTTAGGCTTGGTAGGCAACAAACAGAGGATAATGTGGCTGCAGGCATGTAGCATGTAGAAGGGGCAGTGCACGCGCATAGGGCATTTGGGCACCTATGTGCAACGCTGGGCACTAGTGGGCAGCACTGGCAGGCAGGCTGTGTAGCTTGGCGAGCAGGATGTGTGGCGCTGTGAGCAGGTTGGTGGCATCACATGTGTAGTAGAATGAGAGGGTTCCCACACATCTATGTCTTGGAGACATATTTCCCCTGATCAATGTAGGGTTCAATGGATTCCTTATGGTCCAAAACCTCAGAGGACAAAGGCGTGTGGGGCACCACTTGTAGAGTTTGAGTTGGGATAGGATTCTTTCTTTGGCTCGATAGAACAAGTGGATTAGCACCAAGAGTTTGAGTATGACCCTACTAGTTGGATCGCAACTCCTAAGCACAGTAGGAGTGTGATGTGGCACAATGTGTGGGTTATTGTGCACAGCAGAGTTCAACTACACATAAGACTCCTTGTGGTAAAGAGTTCTACTCGGAATTGGATTCCTACAAAGATATACTCAGATTATAGAGATATATCGATTATAGATATACTCGGATTATAGGAGTTATACTAGGATTAGAATTCCTAGTGACCCTAGGAACCAAGAGGTGTTGGTTCCACTATATAAAGGGGCGAGACCCTTTAGTGTGAGAGAGCACATAAATGTACATATTATGGGAATTCCATAGAAGAGAGAGAGGCAAGTGTGAGCGAGGTAACACTTGTAATTCCTTTTTGTGAGCAATAAAAAGGTTGAAGGTCAGTGCCTTCGTAACTCTCATGTGCATTGTGATTGCTTGTTGCATTGCTTTATTCTTGTGTGTTTGCTCTTTTGTGCTACTGTGCAATTTAGAGAGAGAAAAAGTGAGTGTGCTCGTTGAGGAGAGCCTTAATGCATCACAAGGAGCCGCTCTAAACAAAGACCTTATGCCATCTTAGTACTGATCTTGCCCAAGCACGCTTAACTGCAGAATTCTGATGGGATTTGGTGCATTAGTGCTGGTATGGTCACACTCGATGGGCCTTGCAAGATAAATACACTTAAACGTACCGAGTGAGACGACCAAGGGTCTAAAAGCAAGGGGAACAGCCGGATGGATGAGATGGACGAGATGTGCATCTTTGCAGCAACCAGTGCTTGCTTTTAGCCCAAATTGAGCTTAAGAGGCTCTAAAATCTGAGTTCAAGGAAACGAATCCATGATGCAGTGCAGATCGTGACACTAAACGACAGATTAGTTTTTTGAGGCCTAGTCTTTCAAAAACTCACTAAGTGCACTTGCACGCTTAACTGCAGAGTTCTAATAAGATCCGGTGCATTAATGCTGGTATGGTCACACCCAACGGGCCTTGTGAAAAAAATGCACTTAAACGCACCAAGAGAGGCAACTAGTAACAGTCGGATGGACGGGATTTGAAGCTTCGTGGCAATGAGCACTCATCTTTTGCCCAAGTCGAGCTTAGTAACCTCTAAAATATGAGTTCACGGAGCCAAATCCGCGATGCGTCGTGGATGGTGATGCCAAGCGGCTGTGCTGCCCTGGAAGCATAACTTCAGCCTGTTTGTTGGTCAACCAACGAATTCGTTTTTTGAGGCGTAACCTTTCAAGAACTCTTTACGTGCGCTTGCGCTATTGTTAGATTGCCATCAACCGTGCTTGCCAGATTGAGTAAGTCGACGAGCGGGGAAATATGGCCGTAGACATTTTAGTGATGCACCAAAATGAAATAAGGGGTGAGTGTGAAAGTTTGAGAAGACTCCGGCGCCACACAAAAAGAGTGAGAGGAAGAAAAAGACTGCGAAAGAAAAGGGTGCAACTCAAGGAATTCCCAAGAGGTCATCCATCTTAGTACTGCTTTCGCCTAAACACTCTTAGTTTTGATGGGATCTGGTGCATTAATGCTGGTATGGTAAACACTCTTAACTATGGAGTTTTGATGGGATCTGGTGCATTAATGCTGGTATGGTCCTGCCCAACGTGCTTTGTGAGAAAAATGCACTTAAACACACAGAGCGAGGTGGCCGCGGGTTCGAATGTGAGGGGAATAGCTGGACGGATGAGATTTACATTATAGCGGCAACAAGCATTTGTTTGTTTTGCCCAAATCGAGCTTAAGAGGCTCTGAAATTTGTGTTTAGGGAGCAAAATCCACGACCCTGTGTGGATGGTGACACCAAGTAGCCATGCCATTGCAAAAGCATCGCTCTGGCTAGTTTGTTGCTCAACCAACGGATTCGTGTTTCGAGACCTAGCCTTTCAAGAATTTCTTACTTGCGCTCGCACCGTTTTCGGAATGCTCTCGATCGTGCTTGTCCAATGAAGTTGGTTGATGGGCGGGAAAATATGGCCACGGACATTTTAGCGATGCACCAAAACAAAACAAGGGGTGAGTGTGAAAGTTCAAGAAGAACCCAGAGCCACCCAAAAAGGGAGGGAGGAAGAAAAAGGCCGCAAAAAAAATTGGGGTGCAACACGAGGACTTCCAAAGGGGTCATCTAATGGAAACACAAGCATTAGAGATGGTTGCATGTATTCTAACACAGATCAGGAACCTTTACACATTCATGAAGGTTCAATTACAAGAGCAAAAGTAAGGAAATAAAGGTAGCCTTGAATGCGTTTATTGAAGATACATGGAGGAAGCAAAGTTTGCCCGGAGATGTCATTAAGGCATTAGGCTTGGAACATAGTCAAAGCCATATAAACATGATCCAAGCATATCAAGGAGATTTCACTAGCTAACTATGCACAAAGCCCATAAATTAGCTAGTTTAGGTTAGGCTGAAAACATTATTACTAAGCCCAATTTAGGTCTATTTTAATTTAGTTAGCTTATTAAGTTAGACTCAAATAAGTAAAGACTTAATCTGTGTTAGATAAGTTATTTTGCCAGGGTTTGTTTTTTGTGTTAAGGCATCCTATAAATATGCCTATAAACTTTGAAAGAGGGAGGTTGATTAATTACAAAGAATTCACGTTTGTGAGCTTCCTTATTCCTAGAAAGCAAACTGAACTTATCAAGAACAATCCTTCTTGTGGCATTCAACCTATTATATCTTAGGTTCCTTTTTGAAAGACGGTTGTGAGTATAAGTTTATTTTTTTCTTTAAATATTATACCAAGGTTCGTGGCTGCAAGACGCATTCAACCTATTATATCTTAGGTTCCTTTTTGAAAGACGTTTGTGAGTATAAGGTTTATTTTTTTCTTTAAATATTATACCAAGGTTCGTGGCTGCAAGACGTCATTGGGTTGCGGTGTATTCAAAGTTCAAATTTGGTTTTAATGTTTCTAACTTTGTTTCTGCATTCTCATGCTTTCCTTGAGATTTGGTTCTTGAGGATCGCACCATCACCCATGTTAGTACTGCTCTCGCCTAAGCACGCTTAGCTGCACAATTCTAATGGGATTCGGAGCATTAGTGCTGGTATGGTCGTACCCGACGGGCATTGTGAGAAAAATGTACTTAAACGCATCGAGTGAGGCAGCTGTGGATTCGAAAGCAAGGGGAATAGTCAGACGAGTGCTCATTTTTTGCCCAAATTGAGCTTGGGAGCCTCCAAAATCTGAGTTCAGGAAGCTGAATCCATGATGCATTATGGATGATGATGCCAAGCGGCCGTGTTGCCTTGGAAGCATCACTCCGGCTAGTTTGTCACTCAACCAGCGGATTTGTTTTTTAAGGCCTAGCTTTTCAAGAACTCTCGATATGCACCCGTGCCATTTTTGGAATGCCATTAGCTGTTCTTACCTGATCAGGTCAGTCAACGGGCGGGGAAATATGGCCGCAACCATTTTAATGATGCACCAAAATGAAACAAGGGGTGAGTGTCAAAAGTTCGAGAAGACCCCGATGCCTCACAAAAAGGGAGCAAGAAAGAAAAAGACTGTGAAAACGATATGGGTGCAACACGAGGACTTACCAAGAGGTTACCCATCTTTGTACTACTCTTGCCCAAGCACGCTTAGCTGTGAAATTTTGATGGGATCTGGAGCATTAGTGCTGGTATGGTCGCACCCGATGGGCCTTGCGAGAGAAAATGGATTGAAATACACCGAGCGAGGCGGCTGTGGGACCAAAAGCGAGGGGAATAGTCAAACGGATGGGATTCACAGCTTCTTGGAGATGAGCGCACATTTATTTGCCCAAATCGAGCTTAAGAGCCTCTGAAATCCGAGTTCCAGGAGTCGAATCCACGACATAGTACGGATGGAGACGGTAAGCAGCTGTGGCGCCCTAGAGGCATTGCTCCAGCCAGTTTGTCGCTCAACCAGCGGATTTGTTTTTTGAGGCCTAGCCTTTTAAGAACACTCTACATGCACCCACACTGTTTTTAGAATGCGGTCAGCTGTGCTTGCCGAATTGAGTTAGTCAAGGGATGAGGAAATGTGGCCGTGGACATTTTAGCGATGCACCAAAATGAAAAAAGGGGTGAGCGTAAAAGTTCAAGAAGACCGCGGCACCGCAGGAAAAGGGAGCAAGGAAGAAAAAGACCGCAAAAAAAAGAGGGGTGAACACGAGGACTTCCAAAGAGGTCACATATCTTAGTACAGCTCTAGCCCAAGCATGCTTGATTACAGAGTTCTGATGGGATCTGGTGCATTAGTGCTGGTATGGTTGCACCAGACGAGGCTTACGAGAAAAATGCACTTAAACGCACTGAGAGAGGGTTGGGGGTCCAAAAGTGAGGGGAGCAGCTAGACACATGAGATTCTCAGCTTCGCGGCGACGAGCGCTCACTTTTCGCTCAAATTGAGCTTAAGAGCCTCTGAAATTCGAGTTCAAAGAGCAAATTTGCAACCCAGTGTGGATGGTGATGCCAAGGGGCCATGCTGCACCAGCAGCATTGTTCTGGCCAGTTTATTGCTCAACCAGCGGATTCATTTTTTAAGGCCACGCCTTTCAAGGACTACCTATGTGCACCCGCACCATTTTTGGCATGCCATCAGCCATGCTTGTCAGATTTAATTGGTCGACGGGTGGGGACATGTGGCCGTTGACATTTAAGCAATGCATTAAAACGAGCGTGCAAGTTCGAGAGGACCCCGGTGCCTCAAGAAAAGGGTGCAAGGAAGAAAAAGACCACCAAAAAAAGAGGGACGCAACATGAGGACTTGTCAAGAGGTCACCCATCATTGTATTCCTCTCGCCGAAGCAAGGTTAATTGCAGTGTTCTGATTAGATCAAGTGCATTAGTGTAGGTATGGACAAACCTGATGAGCCTTGCAAGAAAAATGCACTTAAACCCATAGAGTAAGGCAGTTAGGGGTCCAAAAGCGAGTGAAAAAGCTGGATGGATGGGATTCACAGCTTTTCTGCGACGAGAGGTCGTTTTTCACCCAAATCAAGCTTAAAAGCCTCCGAAATATGAGTTTAGGGAATCGAATCCGTGATGTGGTGTGGATGGTGACACGAAGTGGCCGTGCCACCTTGGAAGCATCACTCTAGGTACTTTTTCGCTCAACCAACAAATTCATTTTTCGACGCCTGGCCTTTCAAGAACTCCTCACTTGCTCCCACATCATTCTTGGAATGCCGTCGGCTGTGCTTGTCGAATCGAGTCGGTCGACGGGCGGGGAAATATGGCACTAAAATGAAACAAGGGGTGAGCGTGAAAGTTCAAGAGGACCCTGGCGCCACATGAAAAGGGAGCGAGGAAGAAAATGATCGCTAAAAAAAGAGGTGTAGAAGACGAGGACTTTCCAATAGGTCATCCATCCTAGTACTGCTCTTGTACAAGCACGCCTATCTGCGGAGTTCTGATAGGATACGGTGTATTAGTTTTGGTATGGTTGCACTCGACGGGCCTTGCAAGAAAAATGTACTTAAATGCACCGAGTGAGGCCGCCGGGCATCCGAAAGCGAGGGAACAGCCAGACGGGTGGCATTCACAGCTTTGCAGTGACGAGTTCTTGTTTTTTGCCCAAATTGAGCTTAGGAGCCTCTGAAATCCGAGTTCGAGGAGCTGAATCTGCAACACGGTGCAGATGGTGATGCCAAGCAGCTGTGCCACACCAAAAGCATCGGTCCGGCCAGTTTGTCACTCAACCAGTGGATTCGTTTTTCGAGGCTTGGCCTTTCAAGAACTCCTTACGTGCACCTGCGCCATTTTTGGAATGCTATCGGCCGTGCTTGCTAGATCAAATTGGTCGATGGGCTGGGAAATATAGCCACGAACATTTTGGTGATGCACAAAAATGAAACAAGGTGTGTGTGTGAAAGTTTGAGGAGACCCCGGCAGAGCGCGAAAAGAGAGTGAGGAAGAAAAAGACCAAGAAAAAAGAGGGGTGCAACACGAGGACTTCCCAAAAGGTCACCCATCTTAATACTACTCTTACCAAGCACGCTTAACTGCTGAGTTTCAATGCAATCCATTGCATTGGTGCTGGTATGATCGTATCCAAGAGAACTTGCGAGAAACATGGACTTAAACGCACCGAGCAAGGCTGCCGCGCATCCGAAACCAAGGGGAATATAGCCGGACAGACAGGATTCACAGCTTCGCGGCAATAAGCACTGGTTTTTCGGCCAAATCCAGCTTAGGAGCCTCCGAAATCCAAGTTCAGGGAGCCAAATCTGCGACGTGGTGTGGATAGTGCTGCCAAGCGGCTGTGCCGGCCTAGAAGCATCACTCTGGCCTGTTTGTCGCTCAGCCAGCGGATTTGTTTTTCGAGGTGTGGCATTTTAAGAACATCCTATGAGCTTCCGTGCTTGCCATATCGAGCTGGACGACGGGCGGGAAAATATAGCCGCGAACATTTTAGCGATGCACCAAAACGAAACGAGTGGTAGGCGTGAAATATATAGTAGACCCCGGTGCTACACAAAGAGGATGCGAGGAAAAAAACAATCTAAAAAAAGAGGGGTGCAACATGAGGACTTCCCAAGAGATCACCAATCCTAGTATTGCTCTCCTTCAAGCACAGTTAACTGCAGAGCTCTAATACGATCCGGTGCATTAGTGCTGGTATGGTCGCACCTGATGGAGGCTTCTAGATAAATGCATTTAAACGCACTGAGCGAGGTGGTTGGGCATCCAAAAGCGAGGGGAGCAGCTAGACGGATGAGGTTTGCAACTTCGCGGCGACAAGCACTCGTTTTTCACCCAATTTGAGCTTAGGAGCCTCCGAAATTCGAGTTTAGGGAGCCAAACTGGCGGTACAGTACGGATGGTGACGCCAACTAGCCGTGCCACCATGGAAGCATCACTCCGGCCTGTTTGGTGTCAGCCAGCGGATTTATTTTTCGACGCCTGGCATTTTAAGAACTTCCTACGTGCGCCCGTGCCACTTTCAGAATGTCATCTGCCGTACTTGCCACCTCGAGCTGGATGACGGGCGGGAAAATATGGCCACGAACATTTTAGAGATGCACCAAAAGGAAACAAGTGGTGAGCGTGAAATATCTAGTAGACCCTGGTGCCGCACGAAGAGGGGACAAGGAAGAAAATTAATGCAAAAAAGGAGGGGTGCAACATGAGGACCTCCCAAGAGGTCACCTATCTTAGAATTGGTGTGGGCCAAGCACGCTTAACTGTGGAGTTCTGATTGAATCTGGTGCATGAGTGCTAGTATGGTCGTACCCGACAGAGGCTCCTAGAAAAATGCATTCAAACGTACTGAGCGAGGCGGCCGGGCATCCAAAAGCGAGGGGAACAGCTAGACGGACAGGATTTGCAGCTTTGCGGTGACGAGCACTCATTTTTCGCCCAATTCAAGCTTAGGAGCCTTCGAAATTCGAGTTGAGGGAGTTGAATCGGCAGTGCCATACGGATTGTGATGCCAAGTGGCCGTGCCACCACAGAAGCATCACTCCGGCCTGCTTGTCGCTCAGCCAGCGGATTTGTTTTTCGAGGCATTGCATATCAAGAACTTCCTACGCGCGCCCGTGTCGCTTTCAGAATGTCATCTGCCGTGCTTGCCACATCGAGCCAGACGACGGGTAGGAAAATATGGCCGTGAACGTTTTAGCGATGCACCAAAAGGAAATAGGTGATGAGCGTGAAATATCTAGTAGACCCTAGTGCCGCACGAAAAAGGGGTGAGGAAGAAAAACAATGCGAAAAAGGAGGGGTGCAACATGAGGACCTACCTATCTTAGAACTACTGTCGCCCAAGCACGCTTAACTACGTTGTAATGGGATCCGGTGCATTAGTGCTAGTATGGTAGTACTCGATAGAGGCTCCTAGAAAAATGCATTCAAACATACCGAGCGAGGCGGCAGGCGTCCAAAAGCAAGGGAAACAGCTAGACGGACAGGATTCGCAGCTTTGCGGCGAGGAGCGCTCATTTGTCGCCCAATTTGAAATTAGGAGCCTCCGAAATTCGAGTTTGGTGAGCCGAATCAGCGGTGCGGTACGGATGATGACACCAAGCAGCCATGCCACCACAGAAGCATCGCTCAGGCCTGTTTATCGCTCAGCCAGCGGATTTGTTTTTCGAGGCCTGGCACTTTAAGAACTTCCTACGTGCGCCCCATGCCGCTTTTAGAATGTCATTTGTCGTGCTTACCACATCGAGCAGGATGACGGCCGAGAAAATATAGTCGCGAACATTTCAGCAATGCACCAAAACGAAACAAGTGGTGAGCGTGAAATATCTAGTAGACCTCGGCGCCGCACAAAGACGATGCGAGGAAATAAAAACGTGAAAAAAGAGGGGTGCAACACGAGGACTTCCCAAGAGGTCACCCATCTTAGTACTGCTCTCGCCCAAGCACGCTTAACTGCGGAGTTCTGATGGGATCCGGTGCATTAGTGCTGGTATGGTCACACCCGATGGAGGCTCCAGAAAAACGCATTTAAACGTACTGAGCGAGGCAGCCGGGGGTCCAAAAGCGAGCGGAACAGCTAAACGAAGGGGATTAGCAGCTTCGCGGCCACGAGCGCTTGTTTTTTGCCCAATTCGAGCTTAGGAGCCTACAAAATTTGAGTTTAGGGCGCAAAACTGGCAGTGCGGTACGCATCGTGATGCCAACCGACCATGCCGCCACAGAAGCATCGCTCCGCCCTGTTTGTTGCTCAGGCAGCGGATTTATTTTTTGAGGCCTGCCATTTCAAGAACATCTTACGTGCGCCCGTGCCGCTTTCAGAATGTCATCCGCCGTGCTTGCCGCATCGAGCTGGACGACAGATGGGAAAATACGGCCGCGAACATTTTAGTGATACATGAAAATGAAACAAGTGGTGAGCTTGAAATATCTAGTAGACCCCGGCACCGCACAAAGAGGGGCGAGGAAGAAAAACAACGACAAAAAAGGAGGGGTGCAACACGAGGACTTCCCAAGAGGTCACCCATCTTAGTACTGCTCTCGCCCAAGCACGCTTAACTGCGGAGTTCTGATGGGATCCGGTGCATTAGTGCTGGTATGGTCGCACTCGATGGTGACTACTAGAAAATACGCATTTAAACATACCTAGCGAGACGGCCAAGGGTCCAGAAGCAAGCAGAACAGCTAGACGGACAGGATTCAAAGCTTTGCGGCGAGGAGCGCTCATTTTTCACCCAATTCGAGTTAGGAGCCTCTGAAATTCGAGTTCAGGGAGTCGACTCGGCGGTGCGGTACGGATTGTGACGCCAAGCGAGCCGTGTCCGCCATAGAAGCATCGCCCCAGCCTGTTTGTCGCTCAGGCAGCGGATTTGCTTTTCGAGGCTGGGCATTTCAAGAACTTCCTACATGCGCCCGTGCCGCTTTCAGAATGTGATACGCCGTGCTTGACACATCGAGCTGGACGACAGATGGGAAAATATGGCCGCGAACATTTTAGCGATGCACAAAAATGAAACAAGTGGTGAGCGTGAAATATCTAGTAGACCCCGGCTCCGCACGAAGAGGGGCGAGGAAGAAAAAAAACGCGAAAAAAGAGTGGTGTAACACGAGGACTTCCCAAAAAGCCACCTATCTTAGTACTGCTCTCGTCCCAAGCACGCTTAACTGCAGAGTTATAATGGGATCCAGTGCATTAGTGCCGATATGGTCGCAACTGATGGTCCAAAAATGAGCGGAACAGCTAGCCGCATGGGATTTGCAGCTTCGCGGTGACGAGCACTCATTTTTCGCCCAATTTCAAGCTAAGGAGCCTCTAAAATTTCAAGTTTAGGGAGTCGAATCTGCGGCGTGGTATGGATTGTGATGCTAGGTGGCTGTGCCGCCACAAAAGCATCGCTCCGGACTGTTTGTTGCTCAGGCAGTGGATTTGTTTTTCGAGGCCTGGTTTTTCCAGAACTTCCTATGTGCGCCCTTGCCACTTTCAGAATGTGATACGCCGTGCTTGACACATCGAGCTGGACGACAGATGGGAAAATATGGCCGCGAACATTTTAACGATTCTCGAAAATGAAACAAGTGGTGAGCGTGAAATATCTAGTAGACCCTGGCATCGCACGAAAAGGGGCAAGGAAGAAAAACAACGCGAAAAAGGAGCGGTGCAACACGAGGACATCCCAAAAGGTCACCCATCTTAGTACTGCTCTCGCCCAAGCGTGCTTAACTGCGGAGTTATAATGGGATCCAGTGCATTAGTGCTGGTATGGTCGCACCCGACGGAGGCTCTAGAAAAACGCATTTAAACGTACCGAGCGAGGCAGCCGGGTGTCCAAAAGCGAGCGGAACAGCTAGACGCACGGGATTTGCAGCTTTGCGACGACGAGCACTCATTTTTTGCCCAATTCAAGCTTAGGAGCCTCTGAAATTCAGAGTTTAGGGAGTTGAATCGATGGTGCAGTACGGAGTGTGACGCCAAGCGGCCGTGATGCCACAGAAGCATCGCTCCAGCCTGTTTGTCGCTTAGGCAGCGGATTTGTCGAGGCCTGCATTTCAAGAACATCCTACGTGAGCCCTGTGCCGCTTTCAGAATGTCATCTGCCGTGCTTGCCACATCGAGCTGGACGACGGGTGGGAAAATATGGCCGCGAACGTTTTAGCGATGCACAAAAATGAAACAAATGGTGAGCGTGAAATATCTAGTAGACCCCAGCGCCGCACGAAGAGGGGCGAGGAAGAAAAACAACGCGAAAAAAGGAGTGGTGCAACACGAGGACTTCCCAAGAGGTCACCCATCTTAGTACTGCTCTCGCCCAAGCATGCTTAACTGCAGAGTTATAATGGGATCCAGTGCATTAGTGCTGGTATTGTCGCACCCGACAGAGGCTCGTAGAAAAACGCATTTAAACGTACCGAGCGAGGCAGCCGGGGGTCCAAAAGTGAGCGGAACAGCTAGACGCACGGGATTTGCAGCTTCGCGACGACGAGCACTCATTTTTTGCCCAATTCGAGCTTAGGAGCCTCTGAAATTCGAGTTTAGAGAGTTGAATCGACGGTGCGGTACGGAGTGTGACGCCAAGCGGCCGTGCCGCCACAGAAGCATCGCTCTGGCCCATTTGTCGCTCAGGCAGCGGATTTCTTATTCCAGGCCTGGCATTTCAAGAACTTCCTACGTGCGCCCTGCCGCTTTCAGAATGTGATACGCCGTGCTTGCCACATCGAGCTGGACGACGGATGGGAAAATATGGCCGCGAAACGTTTTAGTGATGCGCAAAAATGAAACAAGTGGTGAGCGTGAAATATCTAGTAGACCCGGCGCCGCACGAAGAGGGGCGAGGAAGAAAAACAACGCGAAAAAGGAGTGGTGCAACACGAGGACTTCCCAAGAGGTCACCCATCTTAGTACTGCTCTCGCCCAAGCATGCTTAACTGCAGAGTTATAATGGGATCCAGTGCATTAGTGCTGGTATGGTCGCACCCGACGGAGGCACTAGAAAAATGCATTTAAACGTACCGAGCGAGGCAGCCGGGGGTCCAAAAGCGAGCGGAACAGCTAGACGACGGGATTTGCAGCTTCGCGAGGAGCACTCATTTTTTGCACAATTCGAGCTTAGGAGCCTCTGAAATTCGAGTTTTGGAGAGTCGAATCGACGGTGCGGTACGGAGTGTGACGCCAAGCGGCCGTGCCGCCACAGAAGCATCGCTCCGAGCCTGTTTGTAGCTCAGGCAGCGGATTTGTTTTTCGAGGCCTGGCATTTCAAGAACTTCCTACGTGCGCCCATGCCGCTTTCAGAATGTGATACGCCGTGCTTGACACATCGAGCTGGACGACGGGATGGGAAAATATGGCCGCGAACATTTTAGCGATGCACGAAAAATGAAACAAGTGGTGAGCGTGAAATATCTAGTAGACCCTGGCGCCGCACGAAGAGGGGCGAGGAAGAAAAACAACGCGAAAAAGGAGTGGTGCAACACGAGGACTTCCCAAGAGGTCACCCATCTTAGTACTGCTCTCGCCCAAGCACGCTTAACTGCAGAGTTATAATGGGATCCAGTGCATTAGTGCTGGTATGGTCGCACCCGAAGGAGGCTCCTAGAAAAACGCATTTAAACGTACCGAGCGAGGCAGCCGGGGTCCAAAAGCGAGCGGAACAGCTAGATGCACGGGATTTGCAGCTTCGCGACGACGAGCACTCATTTTTCGCCCAATTCGAGCTTAGTAGCCTCTGAAATTCGAGTTTAGAGAGTTGAATCGATGGTGCGGTACGGAGTGTGACGCCAAGCGGCCGTGTCGCCACAGAAGCATCGCTCCAGCCTGTTTGTCGCTCAGGCAGCGGATTTGTTTTTCGAGGCCTGGCATTTCAAGAACTTCCTACGTGCGCCCGTGCCGCTTTCAGAATGTGATACGCCGTGCTTGACACATCGAGCTGGACGACAGATGGGAAAATATGGCCGCGAACATTTTAGCGATGCACAAAATGAAACAAGTGGTGAGCGTGAAATATCTAGTAGACCCCTGGCGCCGCACGAAGAGGGGCGAGGAAGAAAAACAACGCAAAAAAGGAGTGGTGCAACATGAGGACTTCCCAAATGGTCACCCATCTTAGTACTGCTCTCGCCCAAGCACGCTTAACTGCGGAGTTATAATGGGATCCAGTGCATTAGTGCTGGTATGGTCGCACCTGACGGAGGCTCTTAGAAAAACGCATTTAAACGTACCGAGCGAGGCAGCCGGGGTCCAAAAGCGAGCGGAACAGCTAGACGCCTGGGATTTGCAGCTTCGGAGACGAGCACTCATTTTTTGCCCAATTCGAGCTTAGGAGCCTCTGAAATTCGAGTTTAGGGAGTCGAATCGACGGTGCAGTACGGATGTGACGCCAAGCGGCCGTGCCGCCACAGAAGCATCGCTCGGCCTGTTTGTCGCTCAGGCAGCGGATTTGTTTTTCGAGGCCTGGCATTTCAAGAACTTCCTACGTGCGCCCGTGCCGCTTTCAGAATGTGATACGCCGTGCTTGACACATCGAGCTGGACGACGGATGGGAAAATATGGCCGCGAACATTTTAGCGATGCGCGAAAATGAAACAAGTGGTGAGCGTGAAATATCTAGTAGACCCCAGCACTGCACGAAGAGGGGCGAGGAAGAAAAACAACACGAAAAGGAGTGGTGCAGCACGAGCAATTCCCAAATGGTCACCCATCTTAGTACTGCTCTCGCCCAAGCACGCTTAACTGCAGAGTTATAATGGGATCCAGTGCATTAGTGTCGATATGGTCGCACCTGATGGAGGCTCCTAGAAAAACGCATTTAAACGTACCGAGTGAAGCAGCTGCGGGTCCAAAAGTGAGCGGAACAGCTAGACGCACGGGATTTGCAGCTTCGCGGCGACGAGCACTCATTTTTCTCCCAATTCGAGCTTAGGAGCCTCTGAAATTAGAGTTTAGGGAGTCGAATCGGCGGTGCGGTACGGATTGTGACGCCAAGCGGCCGTGCCGCCACAGAAGCATCGCTCTGGCCTGTTTGTTGCTCAGGCAGCGGATTTGTTTTTCGAGGCCTGGCATTTCAAGAACTTCCTACGTGCGCCCGTGCCGCTTTCAGAATGTGATACGCCGTGCTTGACACATCGAGCTGGACGACAGATGGGAAAATATGGCCGCGAACATTTTAGTGATGCGCAAAAATGAAAGAAGTGGTGAGCGTGAAATATCTAGTAGACCCTGGCGCCGCACGAAGAGGGGCGAGGAAGAAAAACAACGCGAAAAAGGAGTGGTGCAACACGAGGACTTCCCAAGAGGTCACCCATCTTAGTACTGCTCTCGCCCAAGCACGCTTAACTGCAGAGTTATAATGGGATCCAGTGCATTAGTGCTGGTATGAATGCACCCGACGGAGGCACCCTAGAAAAATGCATTTAAACGTACCGAGCGAGGCAGCCGGGGGTCCAAAAGCGAGCGGAACAGCTAGACGAGCGGGATTTGAAGCTTCGGGGTGATGACCACTCATTTTTTGGCCCAATTCGAGCTTAGGAGCCTCTGAAATTTCGAGTTTTGGGAGTCGAATCGACGGTGCGGTACGGATTGTGACGCCAAGCGGCCGTGCCGTCACAGAAGCATCGCTCCGACCTGTTTGTAGCTCAGGCAGCGGATTTGTTTTTCGAGGACTGGTATTTTCAAGAACTTCCTACGTGCTCCCTTGCCGCTTTCAGAATGTGATACGCCATGCTTGACACATCGAGCTGGACGACGGATGGGAAAATATGGCCGCGAACATTTTAACGACGCGCAAAAATGAAACAAGTGGTGAGCGTGAAATATCTAGTAGACCCCTGGCGCCGCACGAAGAGGGGCGAGGAAGAAAAACAACGCGAAAAAGGAGTGGTGCAACACGAGGACTTCCCAAGAAGGTTACCCATCTTAGTACTGCTCTCGCCCAAGCATGCTTAACTGCAGAGTTATAATGGGATCAAGTGCATTAGAGGCGGTATGGTCGCACCCAATGGAGGCTCCTAGAAAAAGCATTTAAACATACCGAGCGAGGCAGCGGAGGGTCCAAAAGCGAGCGGAACAGCTAGACGACGGGATTTGCAGCTTCGCGGCGACGTGCACTCATTTTTCGACCCAATTCGAGCTTAGGAGCCTCTGAAATTCGAGTTTAGGGAGTTGAATCGGCGGTGCGGTACGGATTGTGACGCCAAGCGGCCGTGCCGCCACAGAAGCATCGCTCTGGCCTGTTTGTCGCTCAGGCAGCGGATTTGTTTTTCGAGGCCTGGCATTTCAAGAACTTCCTACGTGCGCCCGTGCCGCTTTCAGAATGTGATACGCCGTGCTTGACACATCGAGCTGGACGACGGATGGGAAAATATGGCCGCGAACATTTTAGCGATGCGCGAAAATGAAACAAGTGGTGAGCGTGAAATATCTAGTAGACCCCGGCGCCGCACGAAGAGGGGCGAGGAAGAAAAACAACGCGAAAAAGGAGTGGTGCAACACGAGGACTTCCCAAGAGGTCACCCATCTTAGTACTGCTCTCGCCCAAGCACGCTTAACTGCAGAGTTATAATGGGATCCAGTGCATTAGTGCTGGTATGGTCGCAGCCGATGGAGGCTCCTAGAAAAATGCATTTAAACGTACCGAGCGAGGCAGCCGAGGGTCCAAAAGCTGAGCGAGAACAGCTAGACGCACGAGGATTTGCAGCTTCGCGGGCGACGAGCACTCATTTTTCGCCCAATTCGAGCTTAGGAGCCTCTGAAATTCGAGTTTAGGGAGTTGAATCGACGGTGCAGTACGGAGTGTCACGCCAAGCGGCCGTGTCGCCACAGAAGCATCGCTCCAGCCTGTTTGTTGCTCAGGCAGCGGATTTGTTTTTCGAGGCCTGGCATTTCAAGAACTTCCTACGTGCGCCCGTGCCGCTTTCAGAATGTCATCTGCCGTGCTTGCCACATCGAGCTGGACGACGGGCAGGGAAAATATGGCCGCGAACGTTTTAGCGATGCACGAAAGTGAAACAAGTGGTGAGCGTGAAATATCTAGTAGACCCCGCGCCGCACGAAGAGGGGCGAGGAAGAAAAACAACGCAAAAAAGGAGTGGTGCAACACGAGGACTTCCCAAGAGGTCACCCATCTTAGTACTGCTCTCGCCCAAGCACGCTTAACTGCGGAGTTCTGATGGGATCCAGTGCATTAGTGCTGGTATGGTCGCACCTGACGAAGGCTCCTAGAAAAACACATTTAAACGTACCGAGCGAGGCAGCCGGGGATCCAAAAGCGAGCGGAACAGCTAGATGCACGGGATTTGCAGCTTCGCGACGACGAGCACTCATTTTTCTCCCAATTTGAGGTTAGTAGCCACTGAAATTGAAGTTTAGAGAGTGGAATCGACGGTGCGGTATGGAGTGTGATGCCAAGCGGCCGTGTCGCCACAGAAGCATCGCTCAGCCTGTTTGTCGCTCAGGCAGTGGATTTGTTTTTCGAGGCCTGGCATTTCAAGAACTTCCTACGTGTGCCCGTGCCGCTTTCAGAATGTGATACGCCGTGCTTGACACATCGAGCTGGACGACGGGTGGGAAAATATGGCCGCGAACGTTTTAGCGATGCACAAAAATGAAACAAGTGGTGAGCGTGAAATATCCAGTAGACCCCGGCGCCACACGAAGAGGGGCGAGGAAGAAAAACAACGCGAAAAAGGAGTGGTGCAACACGAGGACTTCCCAAAAGGTCACCCATCTTAGTACTGCTCTCGCCCAAGCATGCTTAACTGCGGAGTTATAATGGGATCCAGTGCATTAGTGCCGGTATGGTCGCACCGATGGAGGCTCCTAGAAAAACGCATTTAAACGTACCGAGCGAGGCAGCCAGGGGTCCAAAAGTGAGCGGAACAGCTAGACGCATGGGATTCGCAGCTTCGCGGCAATGTGCACTCATTTTTCAGCCAATTTGAGCTTAGGAGCCTCTGAAATTCAAGTTTAGGGAGTCGAATCGGCGGTGCGGTACAGATTGTGACACCAAGCGGCCATTCCGCCACAGAAGCATTGCTCCGGCCTGTTTCCCGCTCTACTTATGTATGCAATAGGTCTTCCAGCTTGACTCAGGACAGCACCTATTCCATCTTGACATGCGTCAGTGTGAAGCTCGAAAGTTTGGTTGAAGTCAGGCAGTGCTAACACTGGCGTCTCACACATAGCTTGCTTCAACAACTTGAATGCGTCTTCACTCTTCTCTGTCCATAGGAATCCGTCTTTCTTTAGCAAATCCGTTAGTGGTTTTGCTATGGCACCGTATTTGCGAACAAATCGGCGATAGTAGCCTGTCAAACCTAGAAATCCTCTAAGTTCTGTGACATTCTTTGGAGTTGGCCATGTTTGCATGGCTCCTATTTTTCGTTGGTCTACCTTCACTCCTTCTTCGGATATGATGTGACCGAGGTATTCAAGCTCCTCTTGCATGAATGTGCACTTGGATGGCTTGATGACAAAACGATTTCTTCTTAACACTTCTAGCACTTTTGCTAAGTGTTCTATGTGATCATTATGGTTCCTAGAATAGACCAAAATGTCATCGAAGAAAACTAAAACAAACCTGCGCAAGTAAGGTTTGAAGATGTCGTTCATGGCCGCTTGAAAGGTGGAGGGTGCGTTGCATAGTCCAAATGGCATGACTAGGTACTCGTAGTGTCCACTATGAGTCTGAAATGCTGTCTTCTGCACGTCCTCTTCTTTCATGCGTACTTGATGATATCCGGCCTTGAGATCCAGCTTGGTGAATAGCTTTGCTCCATGTAACTCGTCCAGCATATCATCAATTGTTGGGATCGGAAAACGATCCTTGATTGTTGCTTGGTTGAGTGCCCGATAATCGGTGCAAAACCTCCAAGTTCCGTCTTTTCTTTCTAACAAGTAGAACGGGAGAAGAAAAGGGTGAGGTGCTAGGTCGGATAATACCTTGCTGTAGCATCTCCTCCACTTGTCTTTCGATTTCGTTCTTTTGGAAGTGTGCATACCGGTAAGGTGCTACATTAATCGCCTTGGTTTCGTCGATTAATGGGATGGCATGGTCGTAATGTCTTGAGGGTGGTAGTCCTTGTGGCTCTCCTAAGACATCTCTGAATTGCTCCAAAAGATCCCTTACTCCTCTTGGTATGTCTTCGTGTGTAAGATGTTCGGCTATGTTTTCCTCTTTTGTGTTCAATAGAATTGCAAAACATTGTGCCCTTTTTCTGTATAATCGTTCAAGGGTACTTACCTCACAATGATGCGCTGCATTGGTGGTGGATGCCTCCCATGTGCAGTCCCTTCCCTTCCATTGGAAGTGCATGGCCATGGATTCATAGTCGAACATTATCTTGCCTATGGTTTTAAGCCAAGCATTGCCTAAAACCACATCAAGACCTGCCAGGGCTAACACATGCAGTTCCGCCTCTATTTTGACTCCTTGAATCTGCATAGCTACTGGCTGGATTAATTGTGCGCACTTGAGCTTCTGTCCGCTTGCCACTCTTACCTCAAAGGGTGCAATCTTTTTCAGACGTAGCTGAAGTGTTTTGACCAATTTTGAATTGATAAAGTTATGAGTAGCTCCACTATCTATCAACACTAAAACTTTTTTTCCATTAATGGTTGCGAATAACCTCATGGCAGTAGGCTTGGTGGTTGCCCCTACTGCATGCAAATTGATTTCGCCTTCTTCCGCATGATCTAGGGAGTGTTCTGACTCTGCTTCCTCCTCGCTGTCCATGCGGCTGTCTTGTTCTTCCTCGCTGTTTTCCTCATGTTCTTCATCACTTACTACTTCAATGATGTTGAACAATCCTTTCTTGCACTTGTGGCCAACTTGCCACTTATCGTTGCACCTAAAACATAGGCCTCTTTCGATCCTCCTGTTGATTTCTTCGGTGGATAGTTTGAGAGGGTCCTTTGTTTTTGGGGCCTCTGTCCTACTTGATGAGGGTGCTTTACTTAGTTTGTCCGAGGGTTTGATGACCTTGGTTGTGCTGCGGGTGATGCTTCTCCCATCGTTGATGAGTCTCGCCAATCGAATGCACTGAGTGAGAGAGTTTGGATCCCTCATCTTCACTTCTCAGCTTAGCCAAGGTACAAGGCCATCTAGAAAAGTGCCAATTAGTGCACTATCTGGCCAATGTCCTACCAATTCGGCTAACCTTTCGAATTCTTCAAGGTAACTTTCTAGAGATCCTTCTTGCCTTATCTTGGCAAGCTGTCCCTCATAGTTTGTCATGCTGGATGGGCCAAATCTGTTCACTAACTCTTGTGTGAACCTTGTCCAGCCTATCCTTCTCCCTTCTCGGCCATAGGTGGCCTTAAGCCAACGCCACCATTGGTTGGCTCTCCCACATAGGTGATAGGATGCAAACTCAACCCTTTCACCTCTTTCAATACCTTGTTTTTCAAAGTAAAATTCAGCCTTGGAGATCCATTCAGTTGGATCTCCCTTCTCAAAGGTAGGGAACTCGATTTTTACCTTAGGCCGTGTGTAATGGCTTGGGCTGTCGTAGTGCCAATCTTCCCTCCTTGTGGTGTGCCATGATTCTGCCTCAGGGTGATTTCGTACCCTTCTTGGTTGCCATGATGCAGGCCTTCTGTCCAGTACCTCCTCATTGTCGCTATAATCATTGTAGTGATCATGGGGCAGGTGTTCATTTGGTGAAGTCTCCCTCCTGCTTCCCAAACTTGTGCGCCTTTTCCCCCTTTCTTGAGAGGGAAACTGCTCCTGGTCAGAATCTTCCTCATGCACTTGGTGCCATGTGATTTTAGATTGAAGCCTCCTAGACGTTTGTAGTAGGTGGCTGTTTCTGCTTGACTCGGTTTGGACTTGTTTTCCGGCCATTCGGGGTGTGTCTCTTTTCAATTGTTCAAGAGAATGAATGATAGATGATAGTTGGTGTTTGATATCACCTACCTGGTCATTGATTGCATTCTGGTTTCTCTCCAAGGCAAGGATTCTTCCGCGGTTGGTGGCTGAGAAATCTTCTCCAGTTTGTTCCTGTGGTGCGGGTGAATGCTGCCGAGATGACATGGTAACCTCGATGCCTTGCAATTGACTGATGTCTGTGCTGCTGTCTCAACTAGAGCACTAATTTGTAGAGGTGTTTGTGCTGATCTCTCAATGAAAGCACCAATTTGTTGGGGTCCCGATTTTTTTCCCCAACTTTTCTACACCTTAGGGGTCAGCACGCCTACTGGAATCCTTCCTAACTTGCTGTCCCATTTGATTCTTGAGTTCTTTTCTTATTTTATATCTCCTAAGCTGTCCTTTGGGTTAACTAATATATATAAAGATATGTTGGATAGGCAAGACAACTCTTAAACCTATCACAACTTGCCTTGGTTGAAGAAGACAACTCTTAACTTCAACCTTAGCTCTTAAGCAAGGAAGACAACTCTTAACCTTAACTTAAGCCCAAGTTATCTCAAGACAACTCTTAAAAGATAACTGAAATATAAACAAGAATAGAAGCAAGAATGCTAATCTTTAATTCTTGAATAATGAACGAGAAAATAACAAAATTCGTAGCTTATGAGCTCCTCACAAATAATGGGTTGTATTTATAGTTGTAAGACAGCCTTATCCTAATTTAACTAGTACTTAGGTTCCTTATCCACTTAGGATATGTTTTCCTAAGTCAACAAACTTTTCTAAGTCAAATAAAACATAGTCAAGATAGACCTTTATCCTTTGTGTCCTAATCCTACTAGGATTCTTGGTCTTTCTTGAATTCCCACTTAGACTAAAATTTCTACTTTATCTTGTTTTCTACAGCAGCTGGACTTCCTCTTGACTTATCCTTCCAGGACTAGGACTCTCAATAAGTATCCTTCTGCCTTAAGAATTCTTTTTGTCACGACTATTCTATTGCCACAGGAATTCATCATGCATTTCCTGCTGCCGCTGGAATTCTCCTTGGCTTTCATTTCCGCCATTGATTAGGACTGAGTCAGAACCTGGCCGTGCTTCATTGCATGCTGCGTGCATGTTGCTTGTGCGCACTTGCTGGTTGGTTGCTGCTTCTCTTGCTACTTGGCACCTTGCGCGCATTCTCTCACGCTCCCTTTGCCTACTAAGGTCCTCAACAAGAGACGAAGAAAAACAACGTGCTCTCACGCTCCCTTTGCCTACTAAGGTCCTCAACAAGAGACGAAGAAAAACAACGTGAAAAAAGAGGGGTAACACGAGGACTTCCCACAGAGGTCACCCATCTTTAGTACTGTTCTCGCCCAAGCACGCTTAACTGCAGAGTTCTGATGGGATCCGGTGCATTAGTGCTGGTGTAGTCCCACCCGATAGAGGCCTCTAGAAAAATGCACTTAAACGTACCGACCGAGGTGGCTGGGCATCCAAAAGCGAGGGGAATAGCGAGACGAATGGGATTCGTAGCTTCGCGGTGACGAGTGCTCATTTGTCGCCCAATTCGAGCTGAGAAGCCTACGAAATTTGAGTTTAGGGAGCCAAATTGGCGGTGCGGTACAGATGGTGACACAAAGCGGTTATGCTACAACCAAACCATCGCTCTGGCCTGTTTGTCGCTCAGTCAAAGGATTTGTTTTTCGAGGCCTGGCATTTCAAGAACATCCTGCGTGCGCCCGTGCCGCTTTCAGAATGTGAAATATCTAGTAGATCCTAGCACCGCACGAAGAGGGGAGCGAGGAAGAAAAACAACGCGAAAAAGGAGGGGTGCATCACGAGGACTTCCCAAGGGGTCACCCATCTGATTACTGTTCTCGCCCAAGCACTCTTAACTACGGAGTTCTGATGGGATCTGGTGCATTAGTACTGGTTTGGTAAAACCCGATGGAGGCCTCTAGAAAAATCCATTTAAACGTACCGAGCAAGGCGGCTGGGGGTCCAAAAGCGAGGGGAATAGCTAGGCGAATGGGGTTCTTAGCTTCGCGGCGGCGAGTGCTCATTTTTCGCCCAATTCGAGCTGAGGAGCCTACTAAATTTGAGTTTAGGGAGCCAAATCAGCGGTGTGGTATGCATGGTGACGCCAAGCAATTGTACCGCAACGGAAGCATCACTCTGGCCTGTTTGTCGCTCAGCCAACGGATTTGTTTTTTGAGGCCTGGCATTTCAAGAACTTCCTGCATACGCCCGTGTCGCTTTCAGAATGTGAAATATCTAGTAGATCCTGGCGCCGCACGAAGAGAGGGCCAAGGAAGAAAAACAACGCGAAAAAGGAGGGGTGCAACACGAGGACTTCCCAAGAGGTCACCCATCATAGTACTGCTCTTGCCCAAGCACGGTTACCTGCGGAGTTGTGATGGGATCTGGTGCATTAGTGCTGGTATGGTCGCACGGGACGGAGGCCTCTATAAAAATGCAGTTAAATGTACCGAGCGAGGCAGCCGAGCGTCCAAAAGCGAGGGGAATAGCTAGGCGAACGGGATTCGCAGCTTCGCGGCGACGAGCGCTCATTTTTCGCCCAATTTGAGCTGACGAGCCGACGAAATTTGAGTTTAGGGAGCCAAATCGGTGGTGCGGTACAGTGGTGATGCCAAGCGGTTGTGCCGTAACGGAAGCATCACTTTGGCCTGTTTGTCGCTCAGCGAACGGATGTGTTTTTCAAGGCCTGGCATTTCAAGAACTTCCTGCGTGCGTCTGTGCCGCTTTCAGAATGTGAAATATCTAGTGTATCCTGGTGCCGCACGAAGAGGGGGGCAACGAAGAAAAACAACACAAAAAGGAGGGCCGCAACACGAGGACTTCCTAAGAGGTCGCCCGTCTTAGTACTGCTCTCGCGCAGTCACGCTTAACTGCAGACTTATGATGGGATCCGGTGCATTAGTGCTGGTATGGTCGCACCCGACGGAGGCCTCTAGAAAAATGCAGTTAAACGTACAGCGAGGCAGCCGAGCATCCAAAAGCGAGGGGAATAGCTAGGCAAACGGGATTCACAGCTTCGCGGCGACGAGCGCTCATTTTTCGCCCAATTCGAGCTGACGAGCCTACGAAATTCTAGTTTAGGGAGCAAAATTCACGGTGCGGTACTAATGGTGATGCTAACCGATTTTGCCTCAACAGAAGCATCACTCTGGCCTGTTTGTCGCTCAGCCAACGGATTTGTTTTTCGAGGCCTGGCATTTCAAGAACCACCTGCGTGTGCCCGTGCCGCTTTTAGAATGTGAAATATCTAGTAGAACCTGGCGCCGCACGAAGAGGGGGGCAACAAAGAAAAACAACGCAAAAAAGGAGGGTGTGCAACACGAGGACTTCCCAAGATGTCACCCACCTTAGTACTGCTCTTGCCCAATCACGCTTAACTGCGGAGTTCTGATGGGATCCGGTGCATTAGTGCGGGTATGGTCTAACGCGATGGATGCCTAGACAAAAATGCAGTTAAACGTATCGAGCGAGGCGGTCGGGACGTCCAAAAGTGAGGGGAATAGCTAGGAGAATAGAATTCAAAGTTTCGCGGCAATGAGCGCTCATTTTTTGCCCTATTCGAGCTGACGAGCCTACGAAATTTGAGTTCAGGGAGCCAAATCGGCGGTGCGGTACGGATGGTGACGCCATCTGGTTGTGCCGCAACCGAAGCATCGCTCTGGCCTGTTTGTCGCTCAGCCAACGGATTTGTTTTTTGAGGCCTGGCATTTCAAGAACTTCCTGCGTGCGCCCGTGCCGCTTTCAGAATGTGAAATATCTAGTAGATCCTGGCGCCACCGGATTTGTTTTTTGAGGCCTGGCATTTCAAGAACTTCCTGCGTGCGCCCGTGCCGCTTTCAGAATGTGAAATATCTAGTAGATCCTGGTGCCACACGAAGAGGGGGGCAACGAAAAAAATAACGCAAAAAAAAGAGGGGTGCAACACGAGAACTTTCTAAGAGGTCACCCATCTTAGTACTGCTCTCGCGCAGTCACGCTTAACTGCGGAGTTCTGATGGGATCCAGTGCATTAGTGCTAGTATGGTGCACCCGACGGAGGCCTCTAGAAAAATGCAGTTAAACGTACAGCGAGGCAGCCGAGCGTCCAAAAGCGAGGGGAATAGCAAGGCGAACGGGATTCGCAGCTTTGCGGCGACGAGCGCTCATTTTTCGCCCAATTCGAGTTGACGAGCCGACGAAATTTGAGTTTAGGGAGCCAAATCGGTGGTGCGGTACAGATGGTGACGCCAAGCGGTTGTGCCGTAACGGAAGCATCGCTTTGGCCTGTTTGTCGCTCAGCGAACGGATGTGTTTTTCAAGGCCTGGCATTTCAAGAACTTCCTGCGTGCGTTCGTGCCGCTTTTAGAATGTGAAATATCTAGTGGATCCTGGTGCCGCACGAAGAGGGGGGCAACGAAGAAAAACAACGCAAAAAAGGAGGGCTGCAACAAAAGGACTTCCCAAGAGGTCACCCATCTTAGTACTGCTCTCGGCCAATCACGCTTAACTGTGAAGTTCTGATGGGATCCGGTGCATTAGTGCTGGTATGGTCGCACGCGACGAAAAATGCAGTTAAACGTACCGAACGAGGTAGCTTGGCGTCCAAAAGCGTGGGGAATAGCTAGGCGAACGGAATTCGAAGCTTCGCGGCGATGAGCGCTCATTTTTCGCCCAATTGGAGCTGACGAGCCTACCAAATTCTAGTTTAGGGAGCCAAATTCACGGTGCGGTACTAATGGTGACGCTAACCGATTGTGCCTCAACAGAAGCATCGCTCTGGCCTGTTTGTCGCTCAGCCAACGGATTTGTTTTTCGAGGCCTGGCATTTCAAGAACCACCTGCGTGTGCCCGTGCCGCTTTTAGAATGTGAAATATCTAGTAGATCCTGGCGCCGCACGAAAAGGGGGGCAACAAAGAAAAACAACGCAAAAAAGGAGGGATGACACACGAGGACTTCCCAAGATGTCACCCACCTTAGTACTGCTCTTGCCCAATCACGCTTAACTGCGGAGTTCAGATGGGATCCGGTGCATTAGTGCGGGTATGGTCTAACGCGACGGATGCCTAGACAAAAATGCAGTTAAACGTATCGAGCGAGGCGGTCGAACGTCCAAAAGTGAGGGGAATAGCTAGGCGAATAGAATTTGAAGTTTTGCGGCGATGAGCGCTCATTTTTTGCCCTATTCGAGCTGACGAGCCTACGAAATTTGAGTTCAGGGAGCCAAATCGGCGGTGCGGTACGGATGGTGACGCCAACTGGTTGTGCCGCAACCGAAGCATCGCTCTGGCCTGTTTGTCGCTCAGCCAACGGATTTGTTTTTTGAGGCCTGGCATTTCAAGAACATCCTGCGTGCGCCCATGCCACTTTCAGAATGTGAAATATCTAGTAGATCCTGGCGCCACACGAAGAGGGGGGCAACGAAAAAAACAACGCAAAAAAAGGAGGGGTGCAACACGAGGACTTCCCAAGAGGTCACCCATCTTAGTACTGCTCTCGCCCAAGCACGCTTAACTGCGGAGTTCTGATGGGATCCGGTGCATTAGTGCTGGTATGGTGCACCCGACGGAGGCCTCTAGAAAAATGCAGTTAAACGTACCGAGCGAGGCAGCCGAGCGTCCAAAAGCGAGGGGAATAGCTAGGCGAACGGGATTCGCAGCTTTGCGGCGACGAGCGCTCATTTTTCGCCCAATTCGAGTTGACGAGCCGACGAAATTTGAGTTTAGGGAGCCAAATCGGTGGTGCGGTACAGATGGTGACGCCAAGCGGTTGTGCCGTAACGGAAGCATCGCTTTGGCCTGTTTGTCGCTCAGCGAACGGATGTGTTTTTCAAGGCCTGGCATTTCAAGAACTTCCTGCGTGCGTTCGTGCCGCTTTTAGAATGTGAAATATCTAGTGGATCCTGGTGCCGCACGAAGAGGGGGGCAACGAAAAAAAACAACGCAAAAAAGGAGGGCTGCAACAAAAGGACTTCCCAAGAGGTCACCCACCTTAGTACTGCTCTCGGCCAATCACGCTTAACTGTGAAGTTCTGATGGGATCCGGTGCATTAGTGCTGGTATGGTCGCACGCGACGGAGGCCTCGAGAAAAATGCAGTTAAACGTACCGAACGAGGCAGCTTGGCGTCCAAAAGCGTGGGGAATAGCTAGGCGAACGGGATTCGAAGCTTCGCGGTGATGAGCGCTCATTTTTCGCCCAATTGGAGCTGACGAGCCTACGAAATTCTAGTTTAGGGAGCCAAATTCACGGTGCGGTACTAATGGTGACGCTAACCGATTGTGCCTCAACAGAAGCATCGCTCTGGCCTGTTTGTCGCTCAGCCAACGGATTTGTTTTTCGAGGCCTGGCATTTCAAGAACCACCTGCGTGTGCCCGTGCCGCTTTTAGAATGTGAAATATCTAGTAGATCGTGGCGCCGCACGAAGAGGGGGGCAACAAAGAAAAACAACGCAAAAAAGGAGGGGATGACACACGAGGACTTCCCAAGATGTCACCCACCTTAGTACTGCTCTTGCCCAATCACGCTTAACTGCGGAGTTCAGATGGGATCCGGTGCATTAGTGCGGGTATGGTCTAACGCGACGGATGCCTAGACAAAAATGCAGTTAAACGTATCGAGCGAGGCGGTCGGACGTCCAAAAGTGAGGGGAATAGCTAGGCGAATAGAATTCAAAGTTTCGCGGCGATGATCGCTCATTTTTTGCACTATTCGAGCTGACGAGCGTACGAAATTTGAGTTCAGGGAGCCAAATCGGCGGTGCGGTGCGGATGGTGACGCCAACTGGTTGTGCCGCAACCGAAGCATCGCTCTGGCCTGTTTGTCGCTCAGCCAACGGATTTGTTTTTTGAGGCCTAGCGTTTCAAGAACTTCCTGCGTGCGCCCGTGCCGCTTTCAGAATGTGAAATACCTAGTAGATCATGGCGCCGCACGAAGAGCGGGGCGACAAAGAAAAACAACGCGAAAAAGGAGGGGTGCAACATGAGGACTTCCCAAGAGGTCACCCACCTTAGTACTGCTCTCGCCCAATCACGCTTAACTGCAGAGTTGTGATGGGATCAAGTGCATTAGTGCTTGTATGGTCGCACGCGACGGAGGCCTCTAGAAAAGTGCAGTTAAACGTACCGAGCGAGGCGGCCGGGCGTCCACAAGCGAGGGGAATAGCTGGGCGAATGGGATTCGAAGCTTTGCGGCGACGAGCGCTCATTTTTCGGCCAATTGGAGCTGACGAGCCTACGAAATTTGAGTTTAGGGAGGCAAATCGGCGGCGCGGTACGGATGGTGACGCCAAGCGGTTGTGCCACAACGGAAGCATCAGTCTGGCCTGTTTGTCGCTCAGCCAATGGATTTGTTTTTCGTGGCCTGGCATTTCAAGAACTTCCTGCGTGCGCCCGTGCTGCATTCAAAAAGTAAAATATCTAGTAGATCCTGGCACCGCACGAAGAGGAGCCTACGAAATTTGAGCTGACGAGCCTACGAAACTTGTGTTTAGGGAGCCAAATCGGCAGTGCGGTACGGATGGTGACGCCAAGCGGTTTTGCCACAACGGAAGCATCACTCTGGGCTGTTTGTCGCTCAGCCAACGGATTTGTTTTTCGTGGCCTGGCATTTCAAGAACTTCCTGCATGCGCCCGTGCTGCATTCAAAAAGTGAAATATCTAGTAGATCCTGGCACCGCACGAAGAGGGGGGCGACGAAGAAAAACAATGCAAAAAGAAGGGATCCGGTGCATTTGTGCTGGTATGGTCACACCCGACGGATGCCTCTAGAAAAATGCATTTAAACGCACCGAGTGAGGCGGACGGGCGTCCAAAAGCGAGGGGAATAGCTAGACGAACGGGATTCGCAGCTACGCGGCAACGAGCGCTCATTTTTCGCCCAATTCGAGCTGTGGAGCCAACGAAATTTGAGTTTAGGGAGCGCTCATTTTTCGCCCAATTCGAGCTGTGGAGCCAACGAAATTTGAGTTTAGGGAGCCAAATCGGCGGTGCAGTACGGATGGTGACGCCAAGCGGTTGTGCTGCAACGGAAGCATCGCTCTGCCTGATTTATCGCTCAGCCAACGGATTTGTTTTTCGAGGCCTGGCATTTCAAGAACATCCTGCGTGCAGCCCGTGCCGCTTTAGAATGTGCATCTAGTGACCCAGCCGCACGAAGAGGGGGGCGACAAAGAAAAACAACGCAAAAAAGGAGGGGTGGAACACGAGGACTTCCCAAGAGGTCACCCATCTTAGTACTGCTCTCACCCAAGCACGCTTAACTAGGGAGTTCTGATGGGATCCGGTGCATTAGTGCTGGTATGGTCGCACGCGACAGAGGCCTCTAGAAAAATGCAGTTAAATGTACAATGCGAGGTGGGCGGGCATCCAAAAGCGAGGGGAATAGCTAGGCAGATGGAATTCGCAGCTTCGCGGTGATGAGCTCTCATTTTTCGCCGAATTCGAGCGGATGAGCCTATGAAATTTGAGGTTAGGGAGCCAAATCGGAGGAGGGGTGCCGATGGTGACGCCAAGCGGTTGTGCCGCAACGGAAGCATCGCTCTGGCCTGTTTGTCGCTCAGCCAACGGATTTGTTTTTCGAGGCCTGGCATTTCAAGAACTTTCTGCGTGCGCCCGTGCCGCTTTTAGAATGTGAAATATCTAGTAGATCCTGGTGCCGCACGAAGAGGGGGCGACGAAGAAGAACAACGCAAAAAAGGAGGGGTGCAACACGAGGACTTCCCAAGAGGTCACCCAATCTTAGTACTGCTCTCGCCCAAGCACGCTTAACTGCGATGTTCTGATGGGATCCGGTGCATTAGTGCTGGTATGGTCGCACTCGACGGAGGCCTCAAGAAAAATGCATTTAAACGCACCGAGTGAGGCGGACGGGCGTCCAAAAGCCAGGGGAATAGCTAGACGAACGGGATTCACAGCTATGCGGCAACGAGCGCTCATTTTTCGCCCAATTCGAGCTGTGGAGCCAATGAAATTTGAGTTTAGGGAGCCAAATCGGCGGTGCAGTACGGATGGTGACGCCAAGCGGTTGTGCTGCAACGGAAGCATCGCTCTAGCCTGTTTGTCGCTCAGCCAACGGATTTGTTTTTCGAGGCCTGGCATTTCAAGAACATCCTGCGTGCACCCGTGCCGCTTTCAGAATGTGAAATATCTAGTAGATCCTAGCACCGCACGAAGAGGGGGGCGACAAAGAAAAACAACGCAAAAAAGGAGGGGTGCAACACGAGGACTTCCCAAGAGGTCACCCATCTTAGTACTGCTCTCGCCCAAGCACGCTTAACTAGCGGAGTTCTTATGGGATCCGGTGCATTAGTGCTGGTATGGTCGCACGCGACGGAGGCCTCTAGAAAAATGCAGTTAAATGTACAATGCGAGGTGGGCGGGCATCCAAAAGCGAGGGGAATAGCTAGGCGAACGGAATTCGCAGCTTCGCGGTGATGAGCGCTCATTTTTCGCCGAATTCGAGCAGATGAGCCTATGAAATTTGAGTTTAGGGAGCCAAATCGGAGGAGGGGTGCGGATGGTGACACCAACCGGTTGTGCCGCAAGGGAAGCATCGCTCTGGCCTATTTATCGCTCAGCCAACAGATTTGTTTTTTGAGGCCTGGCATTTCAAGGACTTCCTACGTGCGCCCGTGCCGCTTTCAGAATGTGAAATATCTAGTAGATCCTGGGGCCGCACGAAGAGGGGGGTGACGAAGAACAACAACGCAAAAAAGGAGGGGTGCAACACGAGGACTTCCCAAGAGGTCACCCATCTTAGTACTGCTCTCGCCCAAGCATGCTTAACTGCGGAGTTCTGATGGGATCCGGTGCATTAGTGCTGGTATGGTCGCACTCGACGGAGGCCTCAAGCAAAATGCATTTAAACGTACCAATCGAGGAGGCCGGGCGTCCAAAAGCGAGCAGAATAGCTAGACGAATGGGATTCGCAGCTTCGTGGTGACGAGCGCTCATTTTTCTCCCAATTCGAGGTTAGGAGCCTATGAAATTTGAGTTTAGGGAGCCAAATCGGCGGTGCGGTACGGATGGTGACGCCAAGCGGTTGTGCCGCAACGGAAGCATCGCTCTGGCCTGTTTGTCGCTCAGCCAACGGATTTGTTTTTCGACGCCTGGCATTTCAATAACTTTCTGCGTACGCCTGTGCCGCTTTCAGAATGTGAAATATCTAGTAGATCCTGGCGCCGCACGAAGAGGGTGGCGATGAAGAAAAACAACGCAAAAAAGGAGGGGTGCAACAAGAGGACTTCCCAAGAGGTCACCCCCCTTAGTACTGCTCTCGCCCAATCACACTTAACTGCAGAGTTCTGATTGGATCCGGCGCATTAGTGCTGATATGGTCAAACGCGACGGAGGCCTCTAGAAATATGCAGTTAAACGTACCGAGCAAGCTGGCCGGGCGTCCAAAAGCGAGAGGAATAGCTAGGCGAACGGGATTTGCAGCTTCGCGGCGATGAGCGCTCACTTTTTGCCCAATTCGAGCTGAGAAGCCTACGAAATCTGAGTTTAGGGAGCCAAATCGGTGGTGTGGTACAGATGGTGACGCCAAGTGGTTGTGCCGCAACAGAAGCATCGCTCTGGCCTGTTTGTCGCTCAGCCAACGGATTTGTTTTTCGAGGTGAGGCATTTCAAGAACTTCCTGCGTGCGCCCGTGCCGGTTTCAGAATGTAAAATATCTAGTAGATCCTGGTGCTGCACAAAGAGGGGGGTGACGAAGAAACACAACGAAAAAAAGGAGGGGTGCAACACGAGGACTTCCCAAGAGGTCACCAATCTTAGTACTGCTCTTGCCCTAGCATTCTTAACTGCAGAGTTCAGACGGGATCAGGTGCATTAGTGCTGGTATGGTCGCACGTGACGGAGGCCTCTAGAAAAATGCATTTAAACGTACCGAGTGGGAAGTCGGGCATCCAAAAGCGAAGGGAATAGCTAGACGAACAGGATACGCAGCTTCGCGGGGACGAGCGCACATTTTTCGCCCAATTTGAGCTGAGGAGCTTACGAAATTTGAGTTTAGGGAGCCAAATCGGCGGTGCGGTACGGATGGTGACGCCAAGCGGTTGTGCCGCAACGGAAGCATCGCTCTGGCCCGTTTGTCGCTCAGCCAACGGATTTGTTTTTCGAGGCCTGGCATTTCAAGAACTTCCTGCGTGCGCCCGTGCCGCTTTTAGAATGTGAAATATCTAGTAGATCCTGGTGCCGCACGAAGAGGGGGGCGACGAAGAAGAACAACGCAAAAAATGAGGGGTGCAGCACGAGGACCTCCCAAGAGGTCACCAATCTTAGTACTGCTCTCGCCCAAGCACGCTTAACTGCAGAGTTCTAATAGGATCTGGTGCATTAGTGCTGGTATGGTCGCACACGACGAAGGCCTCGAGAAAAATGCATTTAAACATACCGAGTGAGGAATCGGGCATCCAAAAGCGAGGGAAATAGCTAGACGAACAGGATACGCAGCTTCGTGGGGACGAGCCCTCATTTTTCGTCCAATTCGAGCTGAGGATTCTATGAAATTTGAGTTTAGGGAGCCAAATCGGCGGTGTGGTACAGATGGCAACGCCAAGCGGTTGTGCCGCAACGGAAGCATCACTCTGGCCTGTTTGTCGCTCAAGCAACGGATTTGTTTTTCGAGGCCAGGCATTTCAAGAACTTCTTGCGTACGCCCGTGCCACTTTCAGAATGTGAAATATCTAGTAGATCCTGGCGGCGCACGAAGAGGGGGGCGACGAAGAAAAAGAACGCAAAAAAGGAGGGGTGCAACACGAGGACTTCCCAAGAGGTCACCAATCTTAGTGCTGCTCTCGCCCAAGCACGCTTAACTGCAGAGTTCTGATGGGATCCGGTGCATTAGTGCTGCTATGGTTGCACGCAACGGATGCCTCCAGAAAAATGCATTTAAACGTACCGAGTGGGGAGGTCGGGCGTCCAAAAGCGAGGGGAATAGCTAGACGAACGCGATACACAGCTTCGCGGGGACGAGCGCTCATTTTTCGCCCAACTCGAGCTGAGGAGCCTACAAAATTTGAGTTTAGGGAGCCAAATCGGCGGTGCGGTACGGATGGTGACGCCAAGCGGTTGTGCCGCAACGGAAGCATCGCTTTGGCCCGTTTGTCGCTCAGCCAACGGGTTTGTTTTTTGAGGCCTGGCATTTCACAAACTTTCTGCGTGCGCCCGTGCCACTTTCAGAATGTGAAATATCTAGTAGATCCTGGTGTCGAACGAAGAGGGGGGCGACAAAAAAAACAACGCAAAAAAGGAGGGGTGCAACACGAGGACTTCCCAAGAGGTCACCAATCTTAGTACTGCTCTTGCCAAGCACGCTTAACTGTAGAGTTCTAATGGGATCCGGTGCATTAGTGCTAGTATGGTCGCACGCGACAGAGGCATCTATAAAAATGCATTTAAACGTACCGAGCGAGGAGGCCGGGTGTCCAAAAGCGAGGGGAATGGCTAGACGAACGGGATTCGCAGCTTCGCGAGGAAGGGCGCTCATTTGTCGCCCAATTCAAGCTGAGGACCCTAGAAATTTGAGTTTATGGAGCCAAATCGGCCGTGCGGTACGGATGGTGATGCCAAGCGGTTGTGCTGCAACGGAAGCATCGCTCTGGCCCGGTTGTCGCTGAGCAAACAGATTTGCTTTTCGAGGCCTAGCATTTCAAGAACTTCCTGCGTGCGCCCGTGTCGCTTTCAGAATGTGAAATATCTAGTAGATCCTGGTGCCGCAAGAAGAGGGGAGCGACGAAGAAAAACAAAGCAAAAAAGGAGGGGTGCAACACGAGGACTTCCCAAGAGGTCACCCAATCTTAGTACTGCTTTCGCCCAAGCACGCTTATTTGCAGAGTTCTAATGCGATCCGGTGCATTAGTGCTGGTATGGTCGCACACGAAGGAGGCCTCGAGAAAAATGCATTTAAACATACCGAGTGAGGAACCGGGCATCCAAAAGCGAGGGGAATAGCTAGACGAACGGAAGCATCGCTCTGGCCTGTTTGTCGCTCAGCCAACAGATTTGTTTTTTGTGGCCTGGCATTTCAAGAACTTCCTGCATACGCCCGTGCCGCTTTCAGAATGTGAAATATCTAGTAGATCCTGGCGCCGCATGAAGAGGGGGGCGACGAAGCAAAACAACGCAAAAAAGGAGGGGTGCAACAGGAGGACATCCCAAAAGGTCACCAATCTTAGTACTGCACTCGCCCAAGCACAGTTAATTGCGGAGTTCTAATGGGATCCAGTGCATTAGTGCTGGTATGGTCGCACGCGATGGAGGCCTCTAGAAAAATGCATTTAAACGTACCGAGCGAGGAGGTCGGGCATCCAAAAGCGAGGGGAATAGCTAGACAAACGGGATACACAGCTTCGCGTGGACAAGCGCTCACTTTTCGCCCAAGTCGAGCTGAGGAGCCTACGAAATTTGTGTTTAGGGAGCCAAATCGGCGGTGCGGTACGGGTGGTGACGCGAAGCGGTTGTGCCGCAATGGAAGCATCGCTCTGGCCTGTTTGTCGCTCAGCAAACGGATTTGTTTTTTGTGGCCTGGCATTTCAAGAACTTCCTGCGTACGCCCGTGCCGCTTTCAGAATGTGAAATATCCAGTAGATCCTGGCGCCGTACGAAGAGGGGGGCGATGACGAAAAACAACGCAAAAAAGGAGGGGCACAAAAGGAGGACTTCCCAAGAGGTCACCCCCCTTAGTGCTGCTCTCGCCCAATCACACTAAACTGCAGAGTTCTTATTGGATCCGGTGCATTAGTGCTGGTATGGTCGCACGCGACAGAGGCCACTATAAAAATGCATTTAAACATACCGAGCGAGGAGGCCGGGAGTCCAAAAGCGAGGGGAATAGCTAGACGAACGGGATTCGCAGCTTCACGGGGTCGGGCGCTCATTTTTCCACCACTTTGAGCTGACGATCCTACGAAATTTGAGTTTAGGGAGCCAAATCAGCGGTACGGTACGGATGGTGACGCCAAGTGGTTGTGCTGCAACAAAAGCAACACTCTGGCCCTTTTTTTCGCTCAGCCAACGAATTTGTTTTTCGAGGCCTGGCTTTTCAAGAACGTCTTCCGTGGCCCGTGTTACTTTCAGAACGTGAAATATCTAGTAGATCTTAACACCGCACCAAGAGGGGTACAACACGAGGAGTTCCCAAAAGGTCAAAAATCCTAGCACTGCTCTCGCCGAAGCACGCTTAACTGCAGAGTTTTGATGGGATCCGGTGCATTACTGCTGGTATGGTCGCACGCGACGGAGGCCTCTAGAAAAATGCAGTTAAACATATCGAACGAGGCGGCCGGGCATCAAAAACCGACGGGAATAGCTAGGTGAACGGGATTCGCAGCTTCGCGGCCACGAGCGCTCATTTTTCGCCCAATTCGAGTTGATGAGGCAACGAAATTTTAGTTTAGGGAGCCAAATCGGCGGTGCGATACGGGTGGTGACGCCAAGCGGTTGTGCCGCAACGGAAGCATCGCTCTGGCCCATTTGTTGCTCAGCCAACGGATTTGTTTTTTGAGGCCTGGCATTTCAAGAACTTCCTATGTGCACCGTGCCGCTTTCAGAATGTGAAATATCTAGTAGATCCTAGCGCCGCACGAAGAGGGGGGCGGCAAAGAAAAACAACACAAAAAAGGAGGGGTGTAACACGAGGACTTCCCAAGAGGTCACCAATCTTAGTACTGCTCTCGCCCAAGCACGCTTAACTGTGGAGTTCTGATGGGATCCGGTGCATTAGTGCTGGTATGGTCACACGCGATGGAGGCCTCGAGAAAAATGCATTTAAACGTACCGAGCAAGGAGGCCGGGCATCCAAAAGTGAGGGGAATAGCTAGACGAACAGAAGCATCGCTCTGGCCTGTTTGTCGCTCAGCCAACAGATTTGTTTTTTGTGGCCTGGCATTTCAAGAACTTCCTGCATACGCCCGTGCCGCTTTTAGAATGTGAAATATCTAGTAGATCCTGGCGTCGCATGAAGAGGGGGGCGACGAAGCAAAACAATGCAAAAAAGGAGGGGTGCAACAGGAGGACATCCCAAGAGGTCACCAATCTTAGTACTGCTCTCGCGCAAGCACAGTTAATTGCGGAGTTCTAATGGGATCCGGTGCATTAGTGCTGGTATGGTCGCACGCGACCGAGGCCTCTAGAAAAATGCATTTAAACGTACCGAGCGAGGAGGTCGGGCGTCCAAAAGCGAGGGGAATAGCTAGACGAACGGGATACACAGCTTCGCAGGGACGAGCGCTCACTTTTTGCCCAAGTCGAGCTGAGGAGCCTACGAAATTTGTGTTTAGGGAGCCAAATCGGCGGTGCGGTACGGGTGGTGACGCGAAGCGGTTGTGCCGCAATGGAAGCATCGCTCTGGGCTGTTTGTCGCTCAGCAAACGGATTTGTTTTTTGTGGCCTGGCATTTCAAGAACTTCCTGCGTACGCCCGTGCCGCTTTCAGAATGTGAAATATCCAGTAGATCCTGGGGCCGTACGAAGAGGGGGGCGACGAAGAAAAACAATGCAAAAAAGGAGGGGCGCAACCGGAGGACTTCCCAAGAGGTCACCCATCTTAGTGTTGCTCTCGCCCAATCACACTAAACTGCAGAGTTCTGATTGGATCCGGTGCATTAGTGCTGGTATGGTCGCACGCGACAGAGGCCTCTAGAAAAATGCATTTAAACGTACCGAGTGGGGAGGTCGGGCGTCCAAAAGTGAGGGGAATAGCTAGACGAACGCGATACGCAGCTTCGCGGCGACCAGCCCTCACTTTTCGCCCAATTCGAGCTGAGAAGCCTACGAAATTTGAGTTTAGGGAGCCAAATCGGCGGTGCAGTACGGATGGTGGCGCCAAACGGTTGTGCCGCAACGGAAGCATCGCTCTGGCCCGTTTCTCGCTCTGCCAACGGATTTTTTTTTCGAGGTCTGGCATTTTAAGAACTTCTTGCTTGCACCCGTGTCGCTTTCAGAATGTGAAATATCTCGTAGATCCTGGCGCCACACGAAGAGGGGGGCGACGAAGAAAAACAACACAAAAAAGGTGGGGTGCAACACGAGGACTTCCCAAGAGGTCACCCAATCTTAGTACTTCTCTCGCCCAAGCATGCTTAACTGTGGAGTTCTAATGGGATCTGGTGCATTAGTGCTGGTATAATCGCACAAGACGGAGGCCTCGAGAAAAATGCATTTAAACGTACCGAGCGAGGAGGCCGGGCGTCCAAAAGCGAGGGGAATAGCTAGACGAACGGGATACACAGGTTCACGGGGACGAGCCCTCATTTTTCACCCAATTGGAGCTGAGGATCCTACGAAATTTGTGTTTAGGGAGCCAAATCGGCGGTGCGGTACGGATGGTGACGCCGAGCGGTTTTGCCGCAACGGAAGCATCGCTCTGGCCTGCTTGTCGCTCAGCCAACGGATTTGTTTTTCGAGGCCTGGCATTTCAGGAACTTCCTGCATGTGCTTGTGCCGCTTTCAGAATGTGAAACATCTAGTAGATCCTGACGCCACACAAAGAGGGGTCGAGGAAGAAGAACAACGCAAAAAAGGAGGGGTGCAACACGAGGACTTCCCAAGAGGTCACCCATCTTAGTACTGCTCTCGCCCAAGCACGCTTAACTGCAGAGTTCTGACGGATCCGGTGCATTAGTGCTGGTATGGTCGCACCCGATGGAGGCCTCTAGAAAAATGCATTTAAACGTAACGAGCGAGGCGGCCGAGCATCCAAAAGCGAGGGGAATAGCTAGTGCTCATTTTCTCCCAAATTCGAGCTTAGGAGCCTACGAAATTTGAATTTAGGGAGCCAAATCGACAATGCGGTACGGATGATGACGCCAAGCGGTTGTACCGCAACGGAAGCATCGCTCTGGCCTGTTTGTCGCTCAGCCAACGGATTTTTTTTCGAGGCCTGGCATTTCAGGAACTTCCTGTGTGCGCCGGTGCCACTTTCAGAATGTGAAATATCTAGTAGATCCTGGCACCGCACGAAGAGCGGGGCAAGGAAGAGAAACAACGCAAAAAAAGAGGGGTGCAACACGAGGACTTCCCAAGAGGTCACCCATCTTAGTACTGCTCTCATGGGAGCACGCTTATTTTCAGAGTTCTGATGGCATCCGGTGCATTAGTGCTGGTATGGTCGCACCCGACGGAGGCCTCTAGAAAAATACATTTAAACGTACCGAGCGAGGCGGCTGGGCATCCAAAAGCGAGGGGAATAGCTAGACGAACGGTATTCGCAGCTTCGCGGCGAAGAGCGCTCATTTTACGCCCAATTCGGGCTGATGAGCCTACGAAATTTGAGTTTAGGGAGCCAAATCGGCGGTGCGGTACAGATGGTGACACCAAGCGGGTGTGATGCAACGGAAGCATTGCTCTGGCCTCTTTGTCGCTCAGCCTGCAGATTTGTTTTTCGAGACCTGGCATTTCAATAACTTCCTGCATGTGCCCATGCCGCTTTCAGAATGTGAAATATCTTTTAGATCCTGGCGCCGCAACAAAAAGAGGGAGGCGAGGAAGAAAAACAACGCAAAAAAGTAGGGGTGCAACACGAGGACTTCCCAAGAGGTCAGCTATCTTAGCTAGACGAACGGGATTCGCAGCTTCACGTCGGCGAGCGCTCATTTTTCGCCCAATTGGAGCTGAGGAGCCTACGAAATTTGAGTTTAGGGAGCCAAATCGGCAGTGCAGTACGGATGGTGACGGCAAGTGGTTGTGCCGCAACGAAAGCAGCACTCTGGCCTGTTTGTCGCTCAGCCAACGGATTTGTTTTTCGAGGCCTGGCATTTCAGGAACTTCCTGCGTGCTCCCGTGCCGCTTTCAGAATGTGAAATATCTAGTAGATCCTGGCGCCGCATGAAGAGGGGGGCGAGGAAGAAAAACAACGCAAAAAAGGAGGGGTGCAACACGAGGACTTCCAAAGAGGTCAATCATCTTAGTACTGCTCTCACCCAAGCACGCTTGACTGCAGTTCTGATGGGATCCGGTGTATTAGTGCTGGTATGGTTGCACCCGACGGAGGCCTCTAGAAAAATGCATTTAAACGTATCGAGCGAAGGAACCTACGAGATCGGATGTGCGGTACTGATGGTGACGCCAAGCGGTTGTGCCGGAACGGAAGCATCGCTCTGGCCTATTTGTCGCTCAGCCAACGGATTTGTTTTTCGAGACCTAGCATTTCAAGAACTTCCTGCGTGCGCCTGTGCCACTTTCAGAATGTGAAATATTTAGTAGATCCTGGCACCGCACAAAGAGGGAGGCGAGGAAGAAAAACAATGCAAAGAAGGAGAGGTGCAACACGAGGACTTCCAAAGAGGTCACCTGTCTTAGTATTGCTCTCGCAAAAGCATGCTTAACTGTAGAGTTCTGATGGGATCCGGTGCATTAGTGCTGGTATGGTCGCACCCGACGGAGGCCTCTAGAAAAATGCATTTAAACGTATCGAGCGAAGGAACCTACGAAATCGGATGTGCGGTACTGATGGTGACGCCAAGCGGTTGTGCCGGAACGGAAGCATCGCTCTGGCCTATTTGTCGCTCAGCCAACGGATTTGTTTTTCGAGACCTAGCATTTCAAGAACTTCCTGCGTGCGCCTGTGCCACTTTCAGAATGTGAAATATTTAGTAGATCCTGGCACCGCACAAAGAGGGAGGCGAGGAAGAAAAACAATGCAAAGAAGGAGAGGTGCAACACGAGGACTTCCAAAGAGGTCACCTGTCTTAGTATTGCTCTCGCAAAAGCATGCTTCACTGTAGAGTTCTGATGGGATCCGGTGCATTAGTGCTGGTATGGTCGAACCCGACGGAGGCCTCTAGAAAAATGCATTTAACCGTACCGAGCGAGGCGTCCGGGCATCCAAAAGCAAGGGGAATAGCTAGGACAACGGGATTCGCTGCTTTGTGTTGACGAGTGCTCATTTTTCGCCAAATTCGAGCTTAGGAGCCTACGAAATTTGAGTTTAGGGAGCCAAATCGGCGGTGTGGTACAGATGGTGATGCCAAGCGGTTGTGCTGCAACGGAAGCATCGCTCTTGCCTGTTTGTCGCTTAGCCAACGGATTTGTTTTTTGAGGCCTGGCATTTCCGGAACTTCCTGCGTGCGCCTGTGCCGCTTTTAGAATGTGAAATATCTAATAGATCCTGGCGCCGCACGAAGAGGGAGGCGGGGAAGTAAAACAACGAAAAAAAGGAGGGGTGCAACACGAGCACTTCCCAAGAGGTCAACCATCTTAGTACTGCTCTCGCCCAAGCACGCTTAACTGTGGAGTTCTAATGGGATCCGGTGCATTAGTGCTGGTATGGTCTCACCCGATGGAGGCCTCTAGGAAAATGCATTTAAACGTACCAAACGAGGTGGCTGGGCGTCCAAAAGTGAGGGGAATAGCTAGGCAAACGGGATTCGCTGCATCGTGTCGACGAGTACTCATTTTTTGCCAAATTCTAGCTTAGGAGCCTATGAAATTTGAATTTAGGGAGCCTAATCGGCAGCGCAGTACAGATGGTGATGCCAAGCGGTTGTGCCGTAACGGAAGCATCGCTATGGCCTGTTTGTTACTCAGCAAACGGATTTGTTTTTCGAGGCCTGGCATTTCAAGAACTTCCTGCGTGCGCTCGTGCCACTTTCAGAATGTGAAAGATCTAGTAGATCCTAGCGCTGCACGAAGAGGGGGGCGAGGAAAAAAAATAACGCAAAAAAAGAGGTGTGCAACACGAGGACTTCCCTAAAGGTCACCCATCTTAGTACTGCTCTCGCCCAAGCACACTTAACTGCGGAATTCTTATGGCATCCGGTGCATTGGTGCTGGTATGGTCGCACCCGACGGAGGCCTTTAAAAAAATGCATTTAAACGTACCGAGCGAGGTGGCAGGGCGTCCAAAAGCGAGGGGAATAGCTAGGCGAACGGGATTCGCAGCATCGCGGCGACGAAGAAAAACAATGCAAAAAAGGAGGGGTGCAACACGAGGACTTCCCAAGAGGTCACGCATCTTAGTACTGCTCTCGCCCAAGCATGCTTAACTGCGGAGTTCTAATGGGATCCAGTGCATTTGTGCTGGTATGGTCGCACCCGACGTAGGCCTTTAAAAAAATGCAGTTAAACAAACCGAGCGAGGCGGCAGGGCATCCAAAAGCGAGGGGAATAGCTAGGCGAACGGGATTCGCAGCATCGCGGCAACGAAGAAGAACAACGCAAAAAAGGAGGGGTGCAACACGAGGACTTCCCAAGAGGTCACCCATCTTAGTACTGCTCTCGCCCAAGCACGCTTAACTGCGAAGTTCTGATGGGATCTGGTGCATTGGTACTGGTATGGTCGCACCCGACGTAGGCCTCTAAAAAAATGCAGTTAAACAAAACGAGCGAGGCGGCAGGCCGTCCAAAAGCGAGGGGAATAGCTAGGCGAACGGGATTCGAAGCTTCGCGGGGACAAAGAAAAACAACGCAAAAAAGGAGGGGTGGAACACGAGGACTTTCCAAGAGGTCACCCATCTTTGTACTGCTCTCGCCCAAGCACGCTTAACTGCGGAGTTCTGATGGGATCCGGTGCATTAGTGTTGGTATGGTCGCACCCGACAGAGGCCTTTAAAAAAATGCTGTTAAACGTACCGAGTGAGGCAGCAGGGCGTCCACAAGTAAGGGGAACAGCTAGGCAAACGGGATTCGCAGCCTCGCGGCGACGAAGAAAAACACGCAAAAAAGGAGGGGCGCAACACGAGGACTTTCCCAAGAGGTCACCCATTTTAGTACTGCTCTCGCCCAAGCACGCTTAACTGCGGAGTTCTGATGGGATCCGATGCATTAGTGCAGGTATGGTCGCACCCGACGTAGGCCTTTAAAAAAATGTGACGAAGAAAAACAACGCAAAAAAGGAGGGGTGCAACACGAGAACTTCCCAAGATGTCACCTATCTTAGTACCGCTCTCGCCCAAGCACGTTTAACGGTATAGTTCTGATGGGATCCAATGCATTAGTAAAGGTATGGTTGCACTTGACGTAGGCCTTTAAAAAAATGCATGTTAAACGTACCGAGCAAGGCGGAGGGTGTCCAAAAGCGTGGGGAATAGCTAGTCAAACGGGATTCGCAGCATCGCAGCGACGAAGAAAAACAACGCAAAAATAGACGGGCGCAACACGAGGACTTCCCAAGAGGTCACCCATCTTAGTACTGCTCTCGCCCAAGCACGCTTAACTGCGGAGTTCTGATGGGATCCGGTGCATTAGTGCTGGTATGGTCGAACCCGACGTAGGCCTTTAAACAAATGCAATTAAACGTACCGAGCGAGGCGGCAGGGCGTCCAAAAGCGACGGGAATAGCCAGGCTAACGGGATTCTTAGCTTTGCGGGGACGATGAAAAACGACGCAAAAAAGGAGGGGTGCAACACGAGGACTTCCCAAGAGGTCACCCATCTTAGTACTGCTCTCGCCCAAGCACGCTTGACTGCGGAGTTCTGATGGGATCCGGTGCATTAGTGCTGGTGTGGCCGCACCCGACGGAGGCCTTTAAAAAAATGCAGTTAAACATACCGAGCGAGGCGGCAGGGCGTCCAAAAGCGAGGGGAATAGCTAGGCGAACGGGATTCGCAGCATCGCGGCGACGAAGAAAAACAACGAAAAAAGGAGGGGTGCAACACGAGGACTTCCCAAGAGGTCACCCATCTTAGTACTGCTCTCGCCCAAGCACGCTTAACTGCGAAGTTCTGATGGGATCCGGTGCATTAGTGCTGGTATGGTCGCACCCGACGTAGGCCTTTAAAAAAATGCAGTTAAACAAAACGAGCGAGGCGGCAGGCCGTCCAAAAGCGAGGGGAATAGCTAGGCGAACGGGATTCGAAGCTTCGCGGGGACAAAGAAAAACAACGCAAAAAAGGAGGGGTGCAACACGAGGACTTCCCAAGAGGTCACCCATCTTAGTACTGCTCTCGCCCAAGCACGCTTAACTGCGGAGTTCTGATGGGATCCGGTGCATCAGTGCCGGTATGGTCGCACCCGAAGGAGGCTTTTAAAAAAATGTTGTTAAACGTACCGAGCGAGGCGGCATGGCGTTCGAGAGTAAGGGCAACAGCTAGGCGAACGGGATTTGCAACTTCGCAGCGACGAAGAAAAACAGCGCAAAAAAGGAGGGGTGCAACACGAGGACTTCCCAAGAGGTCACCCATCTTAGTACTGCTCTGGCCCAAGCACGCCTAACTGCAGAGTTCTGATGGAATCATTAGTGCTGGTATGGTCGCACCCGAAGTAGGCTTTTAAAAAAATGTTGTTAAACGTACCGAGCGAAGCGGCAAGGCGTCCGAAAGCAAGCGGAACCACTAGGCGAACGGGATTCGCAGCTTCGCGTCGACGAAAAAAACAACGCAAAAAAAGAGGGGAACACGAGGACTTCCCAAGAGGTCACCCATCTTAGTACTGCTCTCGCCCAAGCACGCTTAAATGCTGAGTTCTGATGGGATCCGGTGCATTAGTGCTGGTATGGTCGCACCCGAAGGAGGCTTTTAAAAAAATGTTGTTAAACGTACCGAGCGAGGCGGCAGGGCGTCCGAAAGCAAGCGGAACCGCTAGGCGATCGGGATTCGCAGCTTCGAGTCGACGAAAAAAACAACGCAAAAAAAGAGGGGTGCAACACGAGGACTTCCCAAGAGGTCACCCATCTTAGTACTGCTCTCGCCCAAGCACGCTTAACTGCAGAGTTCTGATGTGATCCGGTGCATTAGTGCTGGTATGGTCGCACCCGACAGAGGCTTTTAAAAAAATGTTGTTAAACGTACCGAGCGAAGCGGCAAGGCGTCCGAAAGCAAGCGGAACCGCTAGGCGAACGGGATTCGCAGCTTCGCGTCGACGAAAAAAACAACGCAAAAAAGAGGGGACGAGGACATCCCAAGAGGTCACCCATCTTAGTACTGCTCTCGCCCAAGCACGCTTAAATGCTGAGTTCTGATGGAATCCGGTGCATTAGTGCTGGTATGGTCGCACTGGACAGAGGCTTTTAAAAAATGTTGTTAAACGTACCGAGCGAAGCGGCAGGGCGTCCGAAAGCAAGCGGAACCGCTAGGCGATCGGGATTCGCAGCTTCGCGTTGACGAAAAAAACAACGCAAAAAAAGAGGGGTGCAACACGAGGACTTCCCAAGAGGTCACCCATCTTAGTACTGCTCTCGCCCAAGCACGCTTAACTGCGGAGTTCTGATGGATCCCGGTGCATTAGTGCTGGTATGGTCGCACCCGAAAGAGGCTTTTAAAAAATTTTTGTTAAACGTACCGAACGAGGCGGCAGGGCGTCCGAAACCAAGCGGAACCGCTAGGCGATTGGGATTCGCAGCTTCTCGTCGACGAAAAAAACAGCGCAAAAAAAGATGGGTGGAAGACGAGGACTTCCCAAGAGGTCACCCATCTTAGTACTGCGCTCGCCCAAGCACGCTTATCTACGGAGTTTTGATGGGATCTGGTGCATTAGAGATGGTATGGTCGAACCCAAAGGAGGCTTTTAAAAAAATGTTGTTAAACGTACAGAGCGAGGCGGCAGGGCGTCCGAAACCAAGCGGAACCGCTAGGCGATCGGGATTCGCAGCTCCGCGTTGACGAAAAAAACAACGCAAAAAAAGAGAGGTGCAACACGAGGACTTCCCAAGAGGTCACCCATCTTAGTACTGCTCTCGCCCAAGCACGCTTAACTGCGGAGTTCTGACGGGATCCGGTGAAGTAGTGCTGGTATGGTCGAACCCGAACGAGGCTTTTAAAAAAATATTTTGTTAAACGTACTGACCGAGGCGGCAGGGCGTCCGAAAGCAAGCGGAACCGCTAGGCGATCGGGATTCGCAGCTTCGTGTTGACGAAAAAAACAACGCAAAAAAAGAGGGGTGCAACACGAGGACTTCCCAAGAGGTCACCCATCTTAGTACTGCTCTCGCCCAAGCACGCCTAACTGCGGAGTTCTGATGGAACCGTGCATTAGAGCTGGTATGGTCGCACCCGAAGGAGGCTTTTAAAAAAATGTTGTTAAACGTACCGAGCGAAGCGGCAAGGCGTCCGAAAGCAAGCGGAACCACTAGGCGAACGGGATTCGCAGCTTCGCGTCGACGAAAAAAACAACGCAAAAAAAGAGGGGACGAGGACTTCCCAAGAGGTCACCCATCTTAGTACTGCTCTCGCCCAAGCACGCCTAAATGCGGAGTTCTGATGGAATCCGGTGCATTAGTGCTGGTATGGTCGCACCCGAAGGAGGCTTTTAAAAAAATGTTGTTAAATGTACCGAGCGAGGCGGCAGGGCGTCCGAAACCAAGCGCAACCGCTAGGTGATCGGGATTCGCAGCTTCGCGTCGACGAAAAAAACAACGCAAAAAAAGAGGGGTGCAACACGAGGACTTCCCAAGAGGTCACCCTTCTTAGAAATGCTCTCGCCCAAGCACGCTTAACTGCAGAGTTCTGATGGGATCCGGTGCATTAGTGCTGGTATGGTCGCACCCAAGGGAGGCTTTTAAAAAAATGTTGTTAAACGTACCGAGCGAGGCGGCAGGGCGTCCGAAACCAAAGCGGAACCGCTAGGCGATCGGGATTCGCAGCTTCGCGTCGACGAAAAAAACAACGCAAAAAAAGAGGGGTGCAACACGAGGACTTCCCAAGAGGTCACCCTTCTTAGAAATGCTCTCGCCCAAGCACGCTTAACTGCAGAGTTCTGATGGGATCCGGTGCATTAGTGCTGGTATGGTCGCACCCAAGGGAGGCTTTTAAAAAAATGTTGTTAAACGTACCGAGCGAGGCGGCAGGGCGTCCGAAAGCAAGCGGAACCGCTAGGCGATCGGGATTCGCAGCTTCGCGTCGACGAAAAAAACAACGCAAAAAAAGAGGGGTGCAACACGAGGACTTCCCAAGAGGCCACACTTCTTAGAAATGCTCTTGCCCAAGCACGCTTAACTGCGGATTTCTGATGGGATCCGGTGCATTAGTGCTGGTATGGTCGCACCCGAAGGAGGCTTTTAAAAAAATGTTGTTAAACGTACCGAGCGAGGCGGCAGGGCGTCCGAAACCAAGCGGAACCGCTAGGTGAAAGGGATTCGCAGCTTCTCGTCGACGAAAAAAACAACGCAAAAAAAGATGGGTGGAACACGAGGACTTCCCAAGAGGTCACCCATCTTAGTACTGCTCTCGCCCAAGCACACTTAACTACAGAGTTCTGATGGGATCTGGTGCATTAGTGCTGGTATGGTCGAACCCAAAGGAGGCTTTTAAAAAAATGTTGTTAAACGTACCGAGCGAGGCGGCAGGGCGTCCGAAACCAAGCGGAACCGCTAGGCGAACGGGATTCGCAGCTCCGCGTTGACGAAAAAAACAACGCAAAAAAAGAGGGGTGCAACACGAGGACTTCCCAAGAGGTCACCCATCTTAGTACTGCTCTCACCCAAGCACGCTTAACTGCGGAGTTCTGACGGGATCCGGTGAAGTAGTGCTGGTATGGTCGAACCCGAACGAGGCTTTTAAAAAAATATTTTGTTAAACGTACTGACCGAGGCGGCAGGGCGTCCAAAAGCAAGCGGAACCGCTAGGCGATCGGGATTCGCAGCTTCGCGTCGACGAAAAAAACAACGCAAAAAAGGGGGGGTGCAACACGAGGACTTCCCAAGAGGTCACCCATTTTAGTACTGCTCTCGCCCAAGCACGCTTAACTACGGAGTTTTGATGGGATCCGGTGCATTAGTGCTGGTATGGTCGCACCCAAGGAGGCTTTTAAAAAAATGTTGTTAAACGTACCGAGCGAGGCGGCAGGGCGTCCGAAACCAAGCGGAACCGCTAGGCGATCGGGATTCGCAGCTTCGCGTCGACGAAAAAAACAACGCAAAAAAAGAGGGGTGCAACACGAGGACTTCCCAAGAGGTCACCCATCTTAGTAATGCTCTCGCCCAAGCACGCTTAACTGCGGAGTTCTGATGGGATCCGGTGCATTAGTGCTGGTATGGTCGCACCCAAAGGAGGCTTTTAAAAAAATGTTGTTAAACGTACCGAGCGAGGCGGCAGGGCGTCCGAAAGCAAGCGGAACCGCTAGGCGAACGGGATTCACAGCTTCTCGTCGACGAAAAAAACAATGCAAAAAAAGAGGGGTGCAACACGAGGACTTCCCAAGAGGTCACCCATCTTAGTACTGCTCTCGCCCAAGCACGCTTAACTGCGGAGTTCTGATGGGATCCGGTGCATTAGTGCTGGTATGGTCGCACCCGAAGGAGGCTTTTAAAAAAATGTCGTTAAACGTACCGAGCGAGGCGGCAGGGCGTCCGAAACCAAGCGGAACCGCTAGGCGAACGGGATTCGCAGCTTCGCGTCGACGAAAAAAACAACGCAAAAAAAGAGGGGTGCAACACGAGGACTTCCCAAGAGGTCACCCATCTTAGTACTGCTCTCGCCCAAGCACGCTTAACTGCGGAGTTCTGATGGGATCCGGTGCATTAGTGCTGGTATGGTCGCACCCGAAGGAGGCTTTTAAAAAAATGTTGTTAAACGTACCGAGCGAGGCGGCAGGGCGTCCGAAAGCAAGCGGAACCGCTAGGCAATCGGGATTCGCAGCTTCGCGTCGACGAAAAAAACAACGCAAAAAAAAAGGGGTGCAACACGAGGACTTCCCAAGAGGTCACCCATCTTAGTACTGCTCTCGCCCAAGCACGCTTAACTGCGGAGTTTCTGATGGGATCCGGTGCATTAGTGCTGGTATGGTCGCACCCAAAGGAGGTTTTTAAAAAAATGTTGTTAAACGTACCGAGCGAGGCGGCAGGGCGTCCAAAAGCAAGCGGAACCGCTAGGCGAACGGGATTCGCAGCTTCACGTCGACGAAAAAAACAACGCAAAAAAAGAGGGGTGCAACACGAGGACTTCCCAAGAGGTCACCCATCTTAGTACTGCTCTCGCCCAAGCACGCTTAACTGCAGAGTTCTGATGGGATCCGGTGCATTAGTGCTGGTATGGTCGCACCCGAAGGAGGCTTTTAAAAAAATGTTGTTAAACGTACCGAGCGAAGCGGCAGGGCGTCCGAAAGCAAGCGGAACCAGCTAGGCGAATCGGGATTCGCAGCTTCGCGTCGACGAAAAAAACAACGCAAAAAAAGAGAGGACGAGGACTTCCCAAGAGGTCACCCATTTTAGTACTGCTCTCGCCCAAGCACGCTTAACTGCGGAGTTCTGATGGGATCCGGTGCATTAGTGCTGGTATGGTCGCACCCGAAGTAGGCTTTTAAAAAAATGTTGTTAAACGTACCGAGCGAGGCGGCAGGGCGTCCGAAAGCAAGCGGAACCGCTAGGCGATCGGGATTCGCAGCTTCGCGTCGACGAAAAAAACAACACAAAAAAAGAGGGGTGCAACATGAGGACTTCCCAAGAGGTCACCCATCTTAGTACTGCTCTCGCCCAAGCACGCTTAACTGCGGAGTTCTGATGGGATCCGGTGCATTAGTGCTGGTATGGTCGCACCCGAAGGAGGCGGCAGGGGGTCCGAAAGCAAGCGGAACAGCTAGGCGAACTGGATTCGCAGCTTCTCGTCGACGAAAAAAACAACTCAAAAAAAGAGGTGTGCAACACTAGGACTTCCCAAGAGGTCACCCATCTTAGTACTGCTCTCGCCCAAGCACGCTTAACTGCAGAGTTCTGATGTGATCCGGTGCATTAGCGCTGGTATGGTCGCACCCAACAGAGGCTTTTAAAAAAATGTTGTTAAACATACCAAGCGAGGCGGCAGAGCGTCCGAAAGCAAGTGGAACCACTAGGCGAACGGGATTCACAGCTTCTCGTCGACGAAAAAAACAACGCAAAAAAAGAGGGGTGCAACACAAGGACTTCCCAAGAGGTCACCCATCTTAGTACTGCTCTCGCCCAAGCACGCCTAACTGCGGAGTTCTGATGGGATCCGGTGCATTAGTGCTGGTATGGTCGCACCCGAAGGACGCTTTTAAAAAAATGTTGTTAAACGTACCGAGCGAGGCGGCAGGGCGTCCAAAAGCAAGCGGAACCGCTAGGCGAACGGGATTCGCAGCTTCGCGTCGACGAAAAAAACAACGCAAAAAAAAAGGGGTGCAACACGAGGACTTCCCTAGAGGTCACCCATCTTAGTACTGCTCTCGCCCAAGCACGCTTAACTGCGGAGTTTTGATGGGATCCGGTGCATTAGTGCTGGTATGGTCGCACCCAAAGGAGGTTTTTAAAAAAATGTTGTTAAACGTACCGAGCGAGGCGGCAGGGCGTCCAAAAGCAAGCGGAACCGCTAGGCGAACAGGGATTCGCAGCTTCACGTCAACGAAAAAAAGAACGTAAAAAAAGAGGGGACGACGACTTCCCAAGAGGTCACCCATCTTAGTACTGCTCTCGCCCAAGCACGCTTAACTGCGGAGTTTTGATGGGATCCGATGAATTAGTGCTGGTATGGTCGCACCCAACAGAGGCTTTTAAAAAAATGTTGTTAAGCGTACCAAGCGAGGCGGCAGGGCGTCCGAAAGCAAGCGGAACCGCTAGGCGAACGAGATTCACAGCTTCTCGTCGACGAAAAAAACAACGCAAAAAAAGAGGGGTGCAACACCAGGACTTCCCAAGAGGTCACCCATCTTAGTACTGCTCTCGCCCAAGCACGCTTAACTGCGGAGTTCTGATGGGATCCAGTGCATTAGTGCTGGTATGGTCGCACCCGAAGGAGGCTTTTAAAAAAATGTCGTTAAACGTACCGAGCGAGGCGGCAGGGCGTCCGAAACCAAGCGGAACCGCTAGGCGAACGGGATTCGCAGCTTCGCGTCGACGAAAAAAACAACGCAAAAAAAGAGTGGTGCAACACGAGGACTTCCCAAGAGGTCACCCATCTTAGTACTGCTCTCGCCCAAGCACGCTTAACTGCGGAATTTTGATGGGATCCGGTGCATTAGTGCTGGTATGGTCGCACCCGAAGGAGGCTTTTAAAAAAATGTTGTTAAACGTACCGAGCGAGGCGGCAGGGCGTCCGAAAGCAAGCGGAACCGCTAGGCAATCGGGATTCGCAGCTTCGCGTCGACGAAAAAAACAACTCAAAAAAAGAGGTGTGCAACACTAGGACTTCCCAAGAGGTCACCCATCTTAGTACTGCTCTCGCCCAAGCACGCTTTACTGCAGAGTTCTGATGTGATCCGGTGCATTAGTGCTGGTATGGTCGCACCCAACAGAGGCTTTTAAAAAAATGTTGTTAAACGTA
>BNST01000520.1:0-91343 GCA_019650275.1 Xylocarpus granatum | reverse complement strand
GGAGGGTGGAGTGAAGATTATAAAAAGAGAAGGAGAAGAGGAGGTATGAAGTAATAAGAAAGGGAGGATTGATGGAGTGAAGAAAGATTGTGAATAAGTTGTGGATTTTAAGGAAGGATCATAAGAAAGAAGAGGAGTAAGAAAGGGGTAGATAGTAAGAAGAGAACTAGGCGGCAAGTAAAAGAGGATGCAAACTCAAAAAGGTAAGAATTATGATCTTAAAAACTTATTGATGCAGGTGTGTTTAGTTGTGTGGATATGTTGGTCGTCAAGGAGACATGAATATAATAGAAACACTATAAAAAGGGGTAGAAGTGTAAAAAGTGTTATGGTCATCAGGTTAATAACATGAATTAAGGAAGAGCTTGATACATGCGGTCCTAGAGCCAAGATGGTGAAGGTAGCCTAAATAATCCCATGCAACATTGCAAACATGCTATCCTCATCAAGCCGAAAGACCTATTGCATACATGAGCAGAGTCTTATGGCCTATGAAGAAGGAATGGTCAATATACGCCAAGGAGATGTTGGCCATCATCATGCAGTCAAGGTATGGTGACCTTACCTTCTTGGGAGGAAATTCTGATCATTATAGATCAATAACCCTTAGAGAAGCCTCATGGAGTAAAAAATTACCACACCGGAGCAGCAAAAGTTCCTTGTCAAGTTGCTAAGATACGAGTATAAAATAATTTACAAACCAGGCAAGGAAAACAAGGTGGCAGATGCGTTATCCAGAAGTAATGGAGGTCAAGCGTTGTGGACAGCATGTGAGCCTAATGACACATGCCTCACTGCCATTAGTAGAGCGGAGTGGAATATATGGACAGAAATCAAAGAGGCAATAGAGATTGATCCCCAAAGCCAAGAGCTCACTGAGAAGATCAAGAATTTTGAACCCTAAGGTTAGTAAATTCACCATTAAGAATGGGTATATTTGGCACAACCAGCAGGTGTATGTACCAAATATACTGGGACTAAGAGGGAAGATCTTAAATCACTTCCCACAACTCATAGGGAAGGAGGACATTCAGGATGGTTATGTACTTACATGCGGATCAAGCTATTCTTTTGGTTGGAAGGATTCAAGGCAAAAGGCAAGAAGAAGGACAGCAATTGTGACATTTGCCCATGGATAAAACCAGAAGATGGCAAGGCCAAGGGATTGCTATAACCTTTGCCATTACCTATACAAGTTTGGGAAAACTATAATGACATCCAGCAGCAGTTTTCCAACTTTCACCTTGAGAACAAGGTGAGTCTTCAAGAAAGGGGGATTGTTAAGAACCTAAGTATGTAGGAAATGCAGCAGGCAGAAAATGGGGCAGCAAAGGAGAGCATGGGCCAGAAAATATGCACAACAAGCATGGCAACAGCAAGTGTACAACCCAGCAGTGAAGTCGGGCCAATATTTGACTTAATCCTAATTAATGAAAGACATTCACACCAACAGGAGTTCCAGCAAAAGAAGGACAATCGCATCAAGAAGAACTACAGCAGCAGCAACATGTCCATGTCAAGAAGAGTTCCAACAGGAGAAGGAGATTGACGGCATGAAGAACTCCAGCAGCAGCAGGACGTCATGGCAGGTTTGACTTCAGCAAGATATTCACATCAAGGAGGAGTCTTGGAATGGAAGGACATGCCACAAGGGAAGTTCTAATCCGAGAAGAAAATGAAAAAAAGAAGTTTAGCAGCTGTAGGAGATTGTTTCAGCCTTTGTTTCTGTTTTGGTTGTTTGGAATGGAGAAGCATGTGTATTGTGAACTTAATCTTTGGTCCTTTCCTTTTGCTGGATAAAGTGCTAGCTGACCATTTTCTTTTTAATGGAGGAACTTTATTTATAATTAGACCAATAATTTGGATTTATGGTCGGTAATTTTGCAGTTTGGTGCATTTTTAATCTTTTTTGTTGATGAAACTTCTTGACCACTGAAATCTCATGCAAGGATAGTATGGTTTTCAGTTCAGCATTAATTCTTCAACTTTGCCAGTACCTGAAAAGGGCATCTCGATAGAGAGGAACCAGATATTTTTGAAATGTGTTGAAGAGTGAGTGGTTGGTTGATTCTTTTTCCATGATCACTGCTATCGACTTGTTGTTCAAATTATTATTTTGATGACATTATGGTTTTTCTTTTAATTTCCTTTTTTGCTACTAAAAAATATGTGAAGTTAGTTTGTGAATTTGAATGATACTGCAACAAACATGGGTTGATTTGAAGATTTTTTTTTGGAGGCTGTTTCATCCTTTGTTTCTGCTTTGGTTGTTTAGAACGAAGAAGTATGTGTAATGTGAACTTAATATTGGGTCCTCAATTGATCCTTTCTCTCTGCCAAACAAAGTTCTAGATGGAATTTTTTTATTATTTTTATTACTTTTAATGGTGGGATTTTATTTTTTATTAGTATTTACGGTATGAAAGTGATCGTTGCTAGTAATTTGAAGTTTGGGGAATTTCCAATCTTTGTTAATGGAACTCATTGCATGCTTTTTCTATGCTAGCGTTGATTCTTCAAGTTTGCCCGTATCTTGAAGAGGGCATGTCCATAGAGAGTATCTAGATATTTTTGAAATGTGATGAAGAGTGTGTGGTTGGTTGATTCTTTTTACATGATCATAGTTATGAATTTGTTGCCATTCAAATTATTATTTTGATGTCATTATGGTTATTCTGTTCAGTTCCCTTTTAACTGCTCAAAATCTGAAGTTAGTTTGTGAATTTGAATTATACTGCACGCGTTAAATCCCTTGAAACACAAATTATGTGATGTGGCAATATTGAAAAGAAGCTGTACACATATTCTTTAAATAATTATTGGACATCCTCTCTTTTATCAAAATCTTGAAATTTTATAATTTAAAAACTCAATATTTGTGCTTTTCTTACATACATTTTCTTTTTAACTAAATGAAGCAAAAAGGTCTTTTTAACTTTTTTTTCTTTTAGTCTTTCTACTTGTCATACTGAAGAGAAATAGTATAATGGTATGAAAACATGAAAAAGGTTATTTTTAGTTGTATGTTTCTATTATTAGAAGAGGTCAGAATAGTTGAAATGAAGAGAAGATAACAAAAGAAGCCAATCCGTAAATGGTTCAACTTTTTGCTAAACTTGCATTCTAACCCAAGCTTGTCTTTCATGAGGAAGTCATGGGATGTTTAAGTAATTGCAATTTAATCTTATTGTCATTTTATTTATCTTTTTGTACGACTTTTCTTATCATATACAATAGGTTCTTACGTTGCCTATGGAAAAAAATCTAAGTTATTTATTTATTTATTTCTGGTAGTTACCTTTGAAACAGTATATAATTGCTTGGTATTATGTTCAGATGCAAATTAAATAACAATGGTTTAATTCAGGAACTGCTTGAACTGTTTGGGACGCCTCTTTTAAAAAGCAAAAGGAGAGGCTAAAGCACTGTGTGACGAATTAAATAGTGAAGGTTATGTAGATGCGTGCATTGCAGGTGATAGTGATGGATTCCTCTTTGGGGCTACATGTGTTATAAAATGCCTCAGGCCCAATTCAAAAGTAAGTGCATAGCAGGCTTATTTGCCAACTTGAGGTATTATTTATTTTTGATGTGTTCATGATAATATGAACATAATAATGTCCCTAGTAGATGCATGCAGCAATTGTTGGTGCCCAAAGGTCTAGGTGTTCTCATTGATAATCTTATACTAGTGTATTCTTTCTGAAACTTTTCAATGACATTTTTTAGATTAAACAAATGGTGGAGATGGAACTATTCTCTATGTGATCTTTGCATGGTAGCAGATTTGATGTTATTAAGACAATCATAGATGTTCTCTCGTGATGTTATGTTCTATACCTGTATCACGTTGTCATTTTTACAGCAACGTCACTTTAAGGGCTTATTGTAGCTCCAAAACTCTTTTTAGCTTAGCATGTTGTGCATCCCTTTTACTATGTACGAACTAAAAGGCAATTTTCTGTTGCCATTAACATAGTGTTGGCATCCAAATAAAAAGATCGTAACACATAAAGGCTTATTATTAGACATATAGGAATGTTGTTATCTGCATTTTGATTCATTCTTTTCAACAAACAACACATGCACTGCAAAGGTTGAATTGAGAGAATTGTGATTGAGCTAATAATGTTTTTAATATTCTTATTTTCTTCATACGTGTTTAGCTAAAGTTTATAACCAGCTATCTGCGTTAGAATTTTCATTGTAATTGGACTTGTGACTAAGAAAGCTGTGGCATAGATTTCTGATTAGAAGATTATGGCAAAAGATAAAAAAATATAGAGAGTTGTTAGTAATAGCTTGTAAAATGAAGATTACAACAGAGGTTTGGGCAATGTGAAAATTGTTAAATTCTTGTCAGGTGAAGGGCTTTTTGTAAAATTTTTTATGTAACACTGTGTGCTATCATTATTATCTTTGGTTTCTTCATTTCAAATGTCGTCTGTAATGTTGACAAAGTCCTGTGGATGAAGTTTGAGTATAGGCCTAGAGAAGGGAGGAAAGGATATTTGCCTTCAACGAGTTGTTTCTGTATGGTAATTTCTGCTTAGTTTGCATATACATCTGTCAAAGTTATCTATTCTATATAGTACTTATTCTTGAGCAAATGGGAGAATCTCATTTTATTTATACTGTATAGCAAATATTGAAGCTAGTCTTGGGCAGAAGAGGAAACACTTGAAAGCCATCTCTCTTTTGGTTGGTAACAACCATGATTTAAATGGAGTACAAGGAATTAGGGTTGATAAGGTATCAGTACGTGTACTAGTGAGTTTTGTTTGTTATTCTTGGCCAAAGAATAGATAACCAAATACTAAGAAGTGGAATAAAATGTTTTCCTTGTGAGCTACAGATGCATTGTGCATTACATGGGAGAAAGAAGACGTGATCAAACTTAAATTGGCAGAGGCTCACTTACCAGATATGGATAAATATGAGCTGCTTAAGACAGCGAACGAGATGTCTAAACTACCAGTTATAAGTAGCAATCAAAGTCCTCTTTTGCTATCATTTTTCTTTTACGCAAATGCTGCACAATTTGTTCTTTCACTGTCTATTTCTTCCAATATGTCTTCATTCCTAACAAGTGATGTCGGCTGATGACAACGAAAATGGCATTTTAGTTAGTCTGTTTAATGGGGCTGCATTTTATCTTGGAAAGCCAATAGCCATGAATGATATAATAGAACAGATTCAATGCTAACTGCTGAAGGGTTGTGTAGCACGCAATGTACAAGGAAGTTTATTTCAATTTCCATATATGCAGTCCATCTTAACATCTTGTCAGCCTTCTCTTGGTTTTGCACTTGTACTTGATCACGTAGAGCCAAGTTGTAATGATCCATCAAATTGTAAACATGGGCAATGGACACCACGCAACAACGGGCTGGATTTTGCTTGTCCCTCTTCTAGTTATGCTGGAATAAGGATCACTAACAATGGGAAGTTGACAGGTTTCAACCAGATGGTAGATTTTGAGGGGGAAGAATTTCTTAAGGGCAGCAACAACTTTTTGTACTCATGCAGTTAAAACAAGATCATGAAGGCCATGATATCTTCTCCGACCGCCGGAGTAGAGATTAATGAGTTTTTTCATTGGACAAAAGTATCAACTCAACTATTCACTGATGGGAATTTTGATGGTTTCTGGTATCTCAACGAGTATGCTTCGAGGTATTTAAATGCTAACTTTCTGTAGCTTCATCTAAGGTGTTCTTATTTCTCTAAATCTCAATCTGGTTCTTCGCCGTTTGTAGCAACAAGGATTGGAAGTTCGATGCGGATATCAGTGTCTCTTGATAATTGAATTCGGCGATAGATAAATTTTGATAGGAAAGGATTTATGGATTACTATTGTTTTCCAGGTAGACAAAAGCAAGCTTAGGTTTGTCCGATTGCCTTAGGTTTGTCCGTTAGCATTGCTCGGAGGATGAACAACTTGTTTTGTTTCTTCATATGGGTCATTTTTAAGTTCTGCAAGGGGGAAATTACACCGTTGCTTTGCAACAGAGATGCTATGATTCTTAGGTTGTTAATATAATTTGAATGAACTATAAAGATCCATATAATATCGTTGATTCTATCTGAGCGCCTATTGTCGTTGCAATACAACATCGATTCGAAACTCTAAATGTACAACAAGTCGTTTCCTTTTCAACATCGGTGTTGTGTTGTTAATCGTGACCTATAAAAATTGTAGAGTCGACATTTCTGCCACGGACAGACATCATCCCCATGACCACCTCACTTCTCACAATTCCTTTTCTAACAAATTCTGAAAGCAAACCAAAGTGTACTGTCCTAGCATACGGTAGCATTATCAGACACTAAAAAAGAGCAGCATGCATAGCATGCACGAGAGCCAAGATAATTATCAAGCTGCAATCCTTGCCATTGAAAAGGTAACAATGGTTCTATGAATTCTTTTGGACATAGCCAAATTAATAACCTGTTTTACTAGATGTGCACTCTTTTATTCTTAGATTCTTGTAGTTCTATTCGTAAGATAATAAAGAAACACACTCTTTTATTATTGAATTATTGTGTTTTTTTTAAGCCTGTGAATAATGCTTGTTCAGTTTTTAGTTGTGAAAAAACAACAGTGGTAAAGTGCTGGTGTTTTATTTTATGATCATTTTGCAATTTTTCTGCTAGTATAATTCTTGATTTTGGTTGTCTTCTGTATCATAAAAGTGAGTTAGGGACAGAAGCTAATATTTGTTTTCATTCTTACGCTAAAACTTATATGTACACAAATTAAACTGACCTCGTTCTCTAATGCACAAACATACTCTTGAGAAGAAACAGTATTTCCTGCTTCGTAGCTTGTGAAATTGGTTATAATTTTGATGTACTTTTGCAAAACTATCCTTTTTCTATTATTTATGAATTAAATTTTTTTGAGTATGCATACTTTTCATTTTATATGAATTTAATTGTTATGAATATCCGTGCATTTCATTTTATATCAACACATTTCTTTTTATGGATGCATTCACTTTCTGTTTCACATGAGCTACAGGATTCCCATATGATTGGTCTCATGAGAGAAAGATTTGCAGGTACAGACCAGCCCAAGGTGAATTATACTTGGTTATTATATGAATGCAACGTAATAATTGCTTCATTTTGATTGAATGATACTATAAGGTTGTCAACTCATCGACAAAATTGTGTTGGTTTTGTAAGAAGATTTCATTACATGTCATGTTCGCTCATATGCTGTCATTATTTGAACATACAATGTCAGTGAATGCAGGCCCAGGGTATGCAAAAGTGGAAAACACCCAACTCCTTGACAAAATTTTGGCCAATTTGAAGGAGATATAATAGTCTTGTTGTCTGATGGTTTTGCTTTCAACATACATGAGACATGAATACACCAGTTAACCTTGTCTGTCTTGTTGCACAGCCATATTATTTACATTGAATGCCATGTAGTGATATATAAGTAACGTTGGAAGTTTTTTAAAAGTATGTTTTATATTTATATATGTGTTGATGCATGAAGTTGAAGCTTTAGACTATTTGTTTTAAAACTATTCAACATATTTTCATTAAGAAATAAAAAACTTTTTTGTTTCTCAAGTTACCACAAGCAATATTTTCTTTTCCTTTTATAAAGGTAAGGAGTGGTCCAAGGCCCAAACAAAGATGCTGTTTAACCACCTCAATTGAGCCGGCAGGGACCAACATATGATTATCTTACAAGTTTTTTGTTCGCAGGTAGTTGCGAATATTCCCTTCAATATAAGTACAGATGTAGTCAAACAACTTCTTCCTATGGGTGACATGTTTTCCATAGTTATTCTCTTACCCAGGTAAGTTTTGGCCACCTAGTACTCGATTAGTAGTCCATTCATCCAGCACAAAGATCTAATAATACTATAGAATTTGGTAGCTTTGAGGGTTTTTTTCCTGTTCTTATATTATTATGAAAGATATACACAACTCTGCCAGAGTCGGACAAAAGGAAAACATGAAAGTAGAATGTTAGTCTTTCACAATGTACTAAAGTTGAGAGTGCCAAAAGGATGATAGTTTGAAGATGGAGACATCTTGTATTATCGGTATTTTTTCTATTAAATCATAGGAGAAAGTTTCTCTGATCCTTGCTATTGCTATTGCTATAGATATACAATTGCTTTGATCCATATATAACACAGGTTTCCCTGCCAATTAATGTTACACCGTCTAATTTTACTTTTACAATTCATCTGCAAAGATCCATTAATATTTGTTCCAATACAATACCATCTTTAGAACTCCACGTTGAACTTGTTGCTTTGACATGATTAAACACCAGTTTTGCCTTTGCTTCTTCTTCATTCACTTCTTCATCCTCATCTTCCTCTGCTTCTTCTTCGTCGTCGTCTCCATAACCATCGCCAGTCTCTTCCATTGGCGTCCATTCGTCCAGATTGACAGGATCTATTTTGGCCAGACTTTGAAAACATCAGGTTTTGTGCATGAGCTTTCGTTTTGTTTCTATTGCATAAACATCATATCATATACTTGTTAGTAGCAAGAGATATGACATCATCATCACAGGCAACCACCTGACAACTGAAAATGATAGAACATACTCTCCATACTGGCAAGGGTTTGATCAAAAGACAAGGGTGAATCTTAATCTTCTTCTTCTTCTTCTTCGAGCTCGAAATCAAGCACTGCAATTGGATTGCGCTGCTCTTTCTCCTCGCACGGCAACTCCCGTTAGCGTATTGCAAAGTCAGTTAAATCATTTATATCATATTATTTCTATGTAGCTTTCCTTTTGTCTCGTGCTATTAACTAAGTAGTTAAGCAGCTGCAATTAAACTAGCTAATGGCGTTACCGTACCGTCAGAGAAAGTCAACCAAATCTCACTAGCAGACAATACCATTATATTAACTGAACCAATCAAGAATCCTCGGCATAGTAGTAGACACTAGGTATATTTTAATCAATTTGTGTATACTAAATAAATAATTTATCACCTTGGGTCCCATCGCGGTGTTAACGGCTGCCTCTTTTCTCGCTTTCACAAAGTCGCCGCCGACATCGTGTTTAGCGTACGCCCCGGAGTGAAATCGCTATCACACCAGCTGGCGGCATCGCTACTACACGGAGTACTGTTGATGGACCCTGTTAGGGTTGTAGTTGTAGTGCAGTGGTACTCAGGCGAGGAAGCAAGATCCGATGGTTGAGGGTTCTCCTCAATCAAGTCACGAAATGAATCCTAGCTTATGATGTCTTTTACTCTTGTTAGTGTTCTTTCTTGACATCTTTCGCGAAAGGCTTCATGGTAAAATTGAAGGAGACTTAACCACGTTGAATTGCATGCTCTTAACGGTGTTAATGATGGCCTGAAACACAGAGATTGTTGTTGGGGCCGCTGTTTTTGACCGACTTCTTAGTAATCATTTTTCATAGCTTAAACATGATGATGCATTGGTGGCCATAGTGAGATCGTTTTGAATAAGATTTCGCATACTCGAATCCTAAACTCACCCAGGATTACTATAATGGTATGAAAACATGAAAAGGTTTATTTTCAGTTGTCTGTTGCTGGTAATAGATGAGGTCAGAATAGTTGTAATGAAGAAAAGATAATAACAGAAGCCAAATCTATTAATGTTTCAACTTTTTGCTAAACCTACACTCTAAGCCAGGCTTGTCTTTTAGGAGGAAGTCACAGGATGTTTAGGTAATACTATTTAATCTTAATGTCGCTTTGTTTATCTTTCTGTGTGATTTTTCTTATTATATACGCTAGGTTCTTTGGTTGGTTGGTATTACTTTTGGATCCAAATTAAATCACAATGTTGTAATCTAAGAACTACTTAAACTGCTTGGGATGCCTGTTTTAAAAGCCAAAGGAGAGGCTGAAGCGTTGTGTGCCCAATTAAATAGCGACGGTTATGTAGATGCATGCGTCACAGCTGATAGTGATGCATTCCTCTTTGGGGTCAAATTTGTTGTAAAAAGTATCAGGCCCAATTCAAAAGTAAGTATATAGCAGGCTTATTTGCTTGTTGAATTATTTATTTATTTATTTATTATATTCTCACGTTATTACGAACATAATAATGTCACAGTTAGATGCATTTAACGTTCATAATAACGTCACAATTAGATGCATTTAGCAATTGTTGGTGGCCAAAGGTCTATGTGTTCTCGTTAGCAATCTTAATATTATTGTACTATGTGGTTTTTGCATAGCAGCATATTTTATTAATTCAATCATATATGTTCTCTCACAATGCTATGTTATATACTCGCTTCAAGTTGTCATTTTTACATAAACGTCTCTTTAAGTACCTATTCATGCTTGTAGCTCCAAAACCCTTCTAGTTTAGCTTGTTGTGTAACCTTTTTGCTATGTATGAACTGTAACGCAATTTTCTATTGCTGTTAACACGGTATTGGCATCCAAATAAAGATCATTACACATAAATGCTTATTATTGGACATATCGGAATGTTGTTATCTGCATTTTGATTCATTTTGCTCTGGAAAATCCACAAAGGTGAGAGAATTGTGATTGGGCTAATCATTCTTTTTAATATTGTTATTTTCTTCACGTGTGTTTAACTGAAGTTTGTAATCAGCTATCTGCATTAGAATTTTCATCTGAATAGGACTTGTGACTAGGAAAGCTGTGGCAGAGATTTTTGTTTAGAAGATTCTGACAAAAGATAAAAGATATGGAGAGTTGTTGGTAATAGCTTGTATAACGAAGATTATAATATGCAGGTCTTGGCAATGTGAAAATTGTTGAATCGTTGTCAGGTGAAAGGCTTTTTGTAAAATATTTCAAGCAACATTGTGTGTTATCATTCTTATCTTTGGTTTCTATATTTAAAATGCTGCCTATAATGTTGATAAAGTCCTATGGATGAAGTTTGAGGAAAGGTTTAGAGAAGGGAGGAAAGGATATTTTTCCCCAGCTAGTTGTTTCTCTCTATCAATTTATGTTCCTTTGCATATACATCTGTCAACGTTATCTTTCAATTAGATAGCAAATGTGAGAATCTTATTCTATACAGGAACCATTTGAATGCTACTGTATATCAATTATTGAAGCTGGTCTTGGGCTTAAAAGGAAACACTTGATAGCCATGTCTCTTTTGGTTGGTAACGAGCATGATTTATATGAGGTACAAGGAATTGGGATTGATACAGCTCTTCATTTTGTCCAAAATTTTAATGAAGATGAGATATTAAATAGGTTTGTTAAAGGATCAGTTCTTTGTTATTTTTAGTTTGAAAGAGTCATGGTAGAGTGATATTGAGCTATGATCTTTATTTTATTTATTAAAGAGAAAGTTTCTAGTAGTTTACATGGCATAGGTAATGGTGATGTTTCGAAATATAGGGGTTTTATTGAATCTATGGACGATGCTGCACTATGTTCAGATGAAAGCTTGTGGATGATAAAATCTTCTCATTGCTCCTTCTGTGGGCATCCAAGCAGTAAGAGAGCTCACCTCAAGTTTTCATGTTAATATTGCGGTAATGGCAATAATAAGCATTGCTTGAAAAAACCAGAAGGGTTTAAATGTAATTGCTCCTACTGCCATTTGGTACGACTTCACTGTCAAAACAATCCTTTAATTAGAGGATGTAAATATGGTATATCAATATCTGGATGGTTTTATCCAATGTATTAGCTTTTGAGTTGCTTTCACATTTGCAATTTGTTTTCTGTTATGTGCTTCTTCCTATGTCCTCCCTAAAATCATTTCATGTTTATTTGAATCAGAATCAAAAAGAAAAGGAGCGGAGGAAGCATGAAAATTGTGGATTAAAGTTTGCAACAAGATTACAATGGAGTCAAATTTTCCAAATGAAGAAATTATCTAAATGTATCTGTGCAAGAATAATGGAAACTTTACTGGTATGTTAGTAATTGTCTGTGTCCATCAAAGTATTGATGATAATCACTGTTAGGAACATTTTCTATGTCAGTTATTCGACATTACTTACAATTACCAAGTAAGTCAATAGTTGAAATGGTTTTGAAATGAGTTGAAAATTTCTTTTTATTCTTCTAATAGAAAGATTGCTCCTTGTACTATATTACTTTTCCTCGGCAGCTGGATCTTGCTTCGAACATTTGTTTTTGCTCTTGCTGTTTGGATTTTTTTAGTTTATCCTTTTGCAGAGGCAGAGAGACCATTGTTAGGAATCCCATTTGATGCATCGAATTTGAGTTGCATTCCCTAAGATTTTTGTATTATTATCTGTAAGTCTTTGTTTTTATCTTCTTAAATAGTTGTAAATGCCTTATTTGCTTTCCTTATCCTGCTGCAGCTGCAAAAAGGAAAATCCTAATCTCAGATACTAAGATTGGCAAAAGAGAGATTGATATTACTTCTCAGCATTTTTGATTCAGTTATATAACCTGTGTACATATGGACATTGTCAGTATACAAATCATTCAATTCTTTATTCCCTTTTTTCCTCTTCCTTTAGAATAGGCTGATAAACAGCGTCGGTTGTTATTTTGTAGCTGTGATATTTTTTTTCCTTTGTAGCTTCCTGCAAAAAATTTCTTGCTCTGATTTTGTCTGTAGTGATTACTGCTTGAGAGAGCAAGAGAAATGTCTAAACTGACAGTTATGAGTAAGTAGTTATCAAAGTGCACTTTTTTTATCACTATTCTTTTAAGCAAATGTTGCACACTTTGTCTTTCTCTGACAATATTTGTTTCCAATGTGTTTTCATTCCTAACAAGTCATGTCAGCTACCGACAACGGAATGGACATGTTTTTTATCTTTTGAAGCTAATAACCATTGAACAATATAAAATACCTTTGGCGGTTAGCATTCTCGAACAAAACCGATTCAATGCTAAATGCTGAAGAAGTGTGTAGCATACAGTTAATCAGATGCTTGCAAACAAAGGGAAGCAGAATCATTGGGATGCTGTAAGGAAAGAGCCAATAGAGATGGACGAAGCGGAAGATAATGATGATATTCAGTCCTGAAGAAGCCAATACTTATGATTTGAACTCATAAGTAAATTTGACATATCCTGTTGCCAACTTGTTTTAAATTCTAGAGACTAACAATTATATAATATTTACTAGAGTGATTGCTCCAAAGGTGCCAAGAGTGATGTCTGGAATGAAAAAAGGAATGCTTAATTTTACTTTCTTTGGGAAAGCAGCCAAAATGAGGCCAACTTCCTGCAAATAACCATCTCATCCTCAGAGAAATACCCTATAACATAAGAATTTAATTAATTTGGAACACTGGCAAGCAATGCAATACAAAACATACTATTATTAAGATTTCCCGACTGAGCTAGCGGAAGAATGCAGAGCATACATATGGCACCGTAATCAACCATTCATATTTGAAGTGTTATATGTGGTTCAGAAGTGACTTGGTCCTTTCCATCATAGTACTTCTGTCAAACTTTGTTGACAAATACGCAACATGAATTATCAAACCCAATATGTGTACAATCAAAATAACATAAACTTTGGTCCTTAGCTTCTTCTGCTTGCAAATTATGCGATTTTGGAACAGTATCAAGAATGCTTTAACAGGTTCAGAATAAAATAATGTCAAACCAAATATGGATATCATTATCACTAGGTAAAACCTTATGATTCATTAGAAGGAACAGATTTTGCCAAAGTAACAGCATGCTAGATTCACATGATCGAATTGGACATTCAGAAATGATCCAACTGTAAGTAATAAAGTTTGATTTTCTATCTCTAATATTGTCATATTGCAATACGGAATAATATTTAGGGATAGATATTACCTCTCTTTTACCCTTTTAAATAAATTAAATTGAAATGATTGAAATCTTTCTATTTGGAGTCGCCTTAGATCTAATTCCTATTACTTTAGCTAGATTATTCTTAACCACATATTTACAATAAAGACACGGTGATCAATTGGACCTTTGATTAATTCCCATCTCTTTGCATATAGCATGGTGATCAATTGGACCTTTGATTAATTCACATCTCTTTGCATATAGCATATAAGAGTCATCTGCTTAGCTTTCATCTGAGGCATTGACATCACTAATTGCTTTCAATACAGTGGCACTAACAAGAGTAGATTACAAAGAAAGACTGTTGTGTTAGGACTTTTAGGCACTTCAAGAACAAATAAAATTGAGGCAAAAGTTGATAATCTTCCGCACATAGGATAGTCTGTATAACATTATAGCCAACCAAAAAATATTTCATGAGTTTATTGTAGCAAAACCAAAAAGAAAGAGATGTTGTTTAAGGGCAAAGCAGTTTCTACAAAAGGGTACAGCAGCTCCACATCTGGTGGTTCAATGGCACCTGGATCTGTGAAGTATTTAACTGCCTCCGGAGGAAGTCTATTGATCTGTTTAATAAATTTCACGCAATTGATATTACACTTATGAAGAATAAAGAAAAAAACATTTTCAGGAAATGTTAATGATATAAATAAATACAAAGGAGATAGGAACGGATAGAATTATCTACAATTGGAGCCTTGGGGTCTTTCAAAATGAATTGTCAATTAGCTAACCTAAGAAGCATTTCCTAACTCCACAGAGGAACCAAAGGTCAAAAGGAATAACAAGAGAGCAATCGCACATTGCCAAAGAGTTGTTGGCCCAGGTTCAGAGACCTCTTTCCGCAGCAAACTGAAGCTAACATGTGGCCCACCACGCAGATCTGATCCTTCAGAATTGGGTTCCTCAATCATAAAAAGGTTGTATATATATCACCAGTGACCTCAACCAGTTGACTATGTAGTTTGGCAAATACATCTTCCCTCTTTCCCCTTAAATTTCCAAGAAAAAGAATGCTCTCACCTAGATCTTCAAATGGCTCTTTTTTGGTCACCCAAGATGTTGAATAACCAAAAAGCTTTTCCTTAATTAGCTTTACATCGGCAGGATGGACATTTTCGGGTCCAAGAAGTTCCATCAGTTTGAAAGAGTCAATTTGGAAATTATTATAGGCTGGTCCAACTGGAGATATATTTGGAGGCTGAAGAAAGAAAATAAAAAGAAATCAGAATCATAATCTCTGTATATTACCCAAACAAAACATGCATTTATATCATTTTTCAGTCTTTCTCTTTACCCATGTCATTAAAAATATCAGTTCCAGTTTTTTTTTATATGTACAAAGAAGTATCCAGCACTATTCAGTGATAAAAAGACTGCAAGACATACTTAAGAAAATCACCAATCATGAATTAATTTAAACCTGCATATTTACAGAGGCTTTACAAATATTTACAGCAGGAATTCCTTCATTCCATTGGTATCTATTAGCAACCAAATCGAAGATTTTCATTTGTGACCTCCAAGTTCCAACTTGAAGACTCCAATTCCATATAACCAACGTGAGCATAAACATGTTGTAACTGTAAGTTACAAATTATGAATTTGTAACAATCAAATTCATGAAGAAATAATTTGTAACATCTAAATTATGGCCCTTAACTCTCCATTATGTTTTGTAACTCTTCAATTCAAATTTAAAATATGAAACTGCAACATTGAGTAGTCATAATACCTCCATTAAGTGTGAGAATTCTTTTATGGGAAGAATTCTATAAATTGGGAGGTATTTTGCTTTGCGAAGGTCTCTAAACTCGAAATTCTTGTTAAACACCATCTTGAGAGGATTTAGAGAGCTTAGAAGGTTTTGGCAATACTCAAAAACGTGAAGAAAAGCAATGGTAAGAAGTTGGTTATCCATGGCTTTCGCAACTTAAATTTTCAGTTTTTTAAAGCATGTTTTAGTATTTTATGCTTACATTTGGTATCAGAGCATGTATATAATCTCTGTCTTGCTTACTTTGTTGAGTTGCATGAAAAAAAAATATGAAATAGAGTTATGGGATTTGTTAAAGTTTTTATTTTTTCATGCAATTTATGTTTTTATATTTTTATTAAAAATATATGTTATAAAATATTTTAACATTGAATTTATAACATTTTGGACCTAAAAAAACATTAAAAACAGTGTCAAAAATGGTTGAAAAATTGGTCGGATAAGTTTTCAGAGTCCGGGGTCTAATTCGGGTCGGGTTGACCCGGCTGGAGGTTGAAGAAGACCCTTATCAGTGGATGACTTGTCGGTTGTCTTTAATATATATAGATGATATGTCATACAGGTTTGTCTTTGATATGCATGAATTCGAACTCAAGCCCATACATAGCAAGACTTGAACACTAGGCCATGATCATATTTATGCTATTTAAACACATTTAATATTTTTATGTGTTTTTAATGTTAATATTAATTGCATAAATAAAAATAAAAATGCCCATTATTAAATTTGTGATTTGTATTTAAAATATATTTGATATAAATATTTTAATACAATCAAATTTATTTTTAATTAAATTATCTTATATAATTTAAATGTTTAAATTTATGCATATTGTTTATGTCATGTTATATGCATAATTTGAATTTAATTATTTTAAGCATATATTTTGTGTTTTATGTATTTTATATTTTTATGCATACATTTTAGAGACAGTAAATAGTATGCAAATACATTTACAAAATACATAAAATTTACATAAATAGAAAAATGTCATATTGAAGTATTATTGTTAGGTATAGTTGTAGTATTTTATTTGCTTATAATTACATGTTTAGAAAAATTCTGTCTAAAGAGGTTGGGTTTTAAGTGGGACCACTTGTGACCCCTCCAATCTTTCCTGGGAATTGACCTACTGTGATTGTTAGCTAAATATATTACTCTTTATTACTTGTATAATAAATATAGAAATATTTTGGATAAAATTTCTTAAGGCATATATATTTATTGAAATGTCTTAGTGATCCATAAAAAGTTTAATATATTAGGGAGTAGCCACAACATCTCTAAGTTAGATAAAACTTTATATTGTATAAGGATCACATATAATTTAAGATATTAATTGTAATTGAACATACTAGTGTGATAAATTTTATCCCACAGGAATTTTTATTATGTTTATATGATTGATTAGGATAAAATATTATATTATTTTCTTAATTTACCCACAAGAGTTAAGAAATTAGAGATGATATAATAGTTTTATCATTAAGATATGTGAATCTATTTGAATAAAATATTTAACCCACAGATAGTATTTTATGTAATACGATTCATATTTTATGCATATTTTAATTGATAAAACATGATAATGTTTAAGCCTCAATAAAATTCATCATAAGTATGTATTTTTGCAGCATTACAACCCACAAATATATCTAATATTAACTTAGATGTTCCTGAACTAGTAGGAAATAATTATAAGACATGGAAAGAGAAAATATTGTTGTATTTAGGGTGGCAGTATATAGATTATGCTATACGGAAAGATGAACCATCACCTATTATTGATGCTAGCACTCCAGCATAAATTAAGCTTTATGAACGTTGGGAGCGATCTAATCGTCTTAGTGTAATGTTCATAAAGACTAAAATTTTCTGCTAGTATACGTGGTTCAGTCGCTCAGCATGATGATGTCCGTGCTTTGATGAAGGCTATTGATGAACAATTTGAGTCATCAGATAAAGCACTAGCCAATACCCTTATTATGCAATTCTCTTCCATGAAACTTACCACCATCACTGGTGTGCGAGAGCACATCATGAAGATAAGAGATATTGCGACTCAATTGAAAAATCTTGATGTGACAATGTCTGAGCTTTCCTTGTGCACTATATTTTGAATTCACTTCCTCAACCATATGGACCCTTTAAAATTTCTTATAACACACATAAAGATAAATGGTCTATTAATGAATTGATGACCATGTGTGTTCAAGAAGAGGGAAGGTTCATTGCAGAAATGGGAGTAAACATTCAAAGTGCACATTTGGCAACAAAAGGAAAGATTAAGAAGAAAGGGAAAAGCAAAATACCTGTCCAAGCTGAAATAAAGAAAGAATCCAAATGTTTCGTTTGTAAGAAAAAGGGGCATATAAAGAAGGATTATATTAAGTTTCAGATCTTGTTAGAAGTGGTACATTGTCTGATGGTCTTTTTCATATTAATTTACAAAATAATGCTTGTTATAATACAATGCATACTCATACTGGTATAAAAAGAAGTGTTATGAATGAAAATTCCTCTATGTTGTGGCATCGGAGATTAGGACATATCTCCATAGAAAGAATTAAACGGTTAGTAAATGATAAAGTACTTAGTGCTTTAGATTTTACTGATTTTGAGACTTGTGTGGATTGTATAAAGGGTAAGCAGACCAATAAGTCAAAGAAAGGTGCCAAGAGGAGTTCAGACTTATTAGAAATCATACATACAGACATTTGTAGTATCAATATAGACTCATATAGTTATAAGTATTTTATCACTTTTATTAATGATTATTGACGATTTATGTATCTCTACTTGTTGAATAATAAGGATGAAGCATTATATGTTTTTAAAATATTCAAAACTGAATTAGAGAAACAATGTGGTAAGCAAATAAAAATCGTGAGATCAGATAAAGGTGGTGAATACTATGGTAAATACACAGAAAATGGACAAACACTTGGGCCATTTGCGAGATTTCTTCAAAAGCATGGGATTGTTGCCTAATATACTATGCTTAGTTCTCCATACCACAATGGTGTAGCAAAAAGAAGAAATTAAACATTATTGGATATGGTACGGAGTATGCTTAACAACTCCAAACTTCCTAAGTCATTGTGGACAGAAGCTCTTAAGATAGTTGTGTACATATTAAATCAGGTTCTAACTAAGGCTATTTCAAAAACACCATTTGAGATATGGAAAGGATGGAAACTGAGTTTGCAACATGTACGCATTTAGGGGTTGTCCTTCTGAAATAAGAGCTTACAATCCGCATGAAAAGAAATTGGATCCTAGAACCATAAGTGGATATTTTGTTGGATATTCAAAAAGGTCTAAAGGATACAAATTTTATTGTCCATCATATCACATTAAATTTGTGGAATCAAGAAATGCTAAGTTTCTTGAGAATGACTTGATCAGTGGGAAGGATCAATCCCAGAACATAGTTTCTAAGAATGATCATTCAGAATAGTCTATTTCAAGTACTAAAGTATTTGTCATCAATAATATTCCTTCGGTACAAATGGATGTTATTCAACCAAATGATAATCAAATTTCACAAATTAGTGATGTCTTAGTAGATCAAGTTATTGAACAACCAATTATGCAACATAATCCTTAGGAAAATGTTGAAACAACATTAAGAAGATCTACTAAAGTAAAAAGATCACCAATTTCTAGTGATTATATTGTGTATTTACAAGAGTCAGACTATAATATTGGAGCCGTAAATGATCCGGAAACGTTTTCACAGGCCATGAGTTGTCAGCAATCTAACTTATGGTATGATGCCATGAAAGATAAGATAAATTCTATGTCAACGGATAGAGTCTGGAATCTTGTTGAGTTGCCTAAAGGATTTAAATCCATAGGGTGTAAATGGATATTTAAAACCAAAAAGGATTCATTAGGCAACATTGAGAGATACAAGGCAAGACTTGTTGCCAAAGGATTTACTCAGAAAGAAGGAATCGATTACACAGAAACATTTTCTCCTGTGTCAAAGAAAGATTCTTTTCATGTGATTATGGCATTAATAGCTCATTTTGATTTAAAGTTACATCAAATGGATGTGAAAACAACATTCCTTAATGGAGATTTGGAAGAAGAGGTTTATATGAAACAACCTGAAGGATTTTCTTCCAGTGATGGTGAACATTTGGTTTGCAAACTTAAGAAATCTATATATGGATTGAAACAAGCCTCTCGACAGTGGTATTTAAAATTTCATGAAATTATTTCTTCATTTGGTTTTGAAGAAAATATCATGGATCAATGTATATACCAAAAGGTTAGTGGGAATAAAATTTGTTTCCTTGTTTTATATGTGGATGATATACTACTTGCAACCAATAATAAAGGGTTTCTACATGAGGTGAAACAATTTCTTTCTAAAAATTTTGATATGAAAGATATGGGTGAAGCATCTTATGTCATTGGCATCAAAGATACATAGAGATAGACATAGGAGTATTTTAGGTCTATCTCAAGAAACCTATATCAAGAAAGTTTTAGAAAGATTTCGGATGAAAGATTGTTCTCCAAGTGTAGCACCAATTGTTAAGGGAGATAAGTTTAATTTGAGCCAATGTCCTAGAAATAATCTCAAAATGGAACAAATGACCAACATTCTATACGCTTCAGCTGTTGGAAGCATTATGTATGCGCAAGTCTGTACAAGACCTGACATAGCTTTCGCAGTTGGAATGTTGGGAAGATATCAGAGTAACCCAAGAATAGACCACTGGAAAGCTGCAAAGAAAGTTTTAAGGTACCTTCAGGGGACCAAAGATTACATGCTTATGTATAGACGAACTGACAATCTGGAAGTAGTTGGCTACTCAGATTCTGACTTCGTTAGCTGTGATGATTCAAGAAAATCAACATCTGGATACATCTTTATGTTAGCTAGCAGAGTTGTATCTTGGAGAAGCGCTAAACAATCACTGATTGCTACTTCCACTATGGAAGCCGAGTTCGTTTCGTGTTTTGAGGCCACCTCTCATGGAGTTTGGTTAAAGAGTTTCATATCTGGGCTTAGACTTTTGGATTCAATTTCTAGGCCATTAAGGATATATTGTGACAATTCAGCTACTGTATTTTTGGCTAAGAATAATAAAAGTGGGAGTCGAAGTAAACACATCGACATTAAGTACTTAGCCATTAGAGAACGTATTAAGAAAAATAAAGTGGTCATTGAGCACATCAGCACTGAATTGATGATTGCAGATCCTTTAACAAAAGGCATGCCACCATCAAGATTTAAGGATCATGTAATACATATGGGACTTGGTTCTAATATGTAAATTCATTGTTATTTATGAAACTCTGATTATTTATTTTCTAATAAAAGTGTGCACATTTATTTGAAAGAAAACAAAAATTTTTATTAAACCTAGAATAAACATGAAGTTTATTCATTAAGTTAAGGTCATTATGTGGGACCAAGAATAAACATAGGGTTTATTCATTAAGATTAACATATTAAGGTTGCAGTAAGAAGTATCATATATCTGTAATACATGGAAGAGAAGTTATCAATTTTGATAATATATCGCCATGATTCATGTATGATGTTTCTTGTATGTGAGAATTTGAAGTTTGCAGGCCAAGTGGAGAATGTAAGTTACAAATTATGAATTTGTAACAATCAAATTCATTAAGAAATAAATTTGTAACATCCAAATTATGGCCCTTAACTCTCCATTATGTTTTGTAACTCTTGAATTCAAATTTAAAATATGAAACTGCAGCATTGAGTAGCCATAATACCTCCATTAAGTGTGAGAATTCTTTGATGGGAAGAATTCTATAAATTGGGAGGTGTTTTGCTTTGCAAAGGTCCCTAAGCTCGAAATTCTTGTTAAACACCATCTTGAGAGGATTTAGAGAGCTTAGAAGGCTTTGGCAACACTCAAAAATGTGAAGAAAAGCAATGGCGAGAGGTTGGTTATCCATGGCTTCCGCAACTTAAATTTTCAGTTTTTAAAGCATGTTTTAGTATTTTATGCTTATAGTAACAAACATGCAATGCCCATTCTTTAATTGGGATTAACTATTTTTCCATGCAACAACACATCTGAAGGGATGGTTACAATGTTAGTTGTAGTTCGTTAAAATAGTTAAGCAGTTAGTCTAGATGGCAAGATGCAATTGCAAGAAGGTACAACTAGTGTCAAGAATCCTAGAATTCAAGTATAAATAGATACTTAATGTGTATGAGTGAAGAGAGAGCATAAGGAAAGGGAGTGATTTTCTTGTGTTCTGCAAAAGGGTTGTATTATTGAGTGTTTATTGTTGAAGATTACAGCAAAGAAAGGAAATAACTAGTTCAAGGGATTCTTGTGCATTTCTTGGTGATCAATCAATAGAGATTCTGCTTGTTTTTGTTCGTGGATGTAAGCCTAGTGGCTGAACCACGTAATTCTTGTTCTATTCTACAAATTATCATTCTCTCTCGATCATTTTGTATTCTTTACTTCTGTGTTTCATTTGTTGAAGTTGTTGTTTGCATAACTCTTGATATATTGAGCAGTTCGAGTGTATAGTGCATAATTTCTATGTTTTTTTTTGTTGAACAATATCAAGAAAATAGTTTAGTTTATAGTTCTTCAAAGATCCAACAAATTGGTATTAGAGCAAGGGAAGGAATTGAAGAATGACAGAACCGAAGTTTGAATTAGAGAAGTTCAATGGTGAGAATGACTTCAATCTGTGGAGAATCAAGATGAAAGCACTCTTGGTTCATCAGGGTCTTGAAGATGTACTTCTCGAAGAAGACAAAATGCCAGAAAGTTTAAATGAAAAGGAGAAGAAAAAGATATTGAACAAGGCTCATAGTGCACTATTTCTGAGTCTGGAAGATGGAGTTCTTCGAGAGGTATCAAAGGAGACCACAGTTGCAGGTATGTGGAAAAAGTTAGAAGAGAATCACATGACTAAATCTCTTACTAACAGACTTTACAAGAAAAGAAGACTCTATACCTTTGTATTAAAGGAAGGATGTTCAATGATAGATCATTTGGATGAGTTTAACAGAATTATTCTTAATCTTGAAAACATTCACATTAAGATTAGGATAGTTGACAATTCAATATTAGAACTAAGCAATGTTAAGCATGTTCTTGGTTTGAAGAGGAATTTGATCTCTTTGGGGGAGCTTGACAAAGTAGGTTATACCTTTAAAGCAAAGAAAGGGACATTAAAAGTAATAAAGGGGTCAATGGTGATATGAAAGAGACATTGAGTAATGGGTTATATGTATTCAATGGCGAAACACTGCCTACATTAGCCTCAATATCAACAACTAATGAGACTGATAAATCAAGGTTATGGCATCTAAGGTTGGGACATCTCAGTCTTAAGGCATTAAAGGAATTAAATAGGCAAGGATTGCGAGGCAATAATCAAATTTCTGGACTAGATTTTTTTGAAGAGTGTGTATATGGAAAAACTTGCAGGTTCAAGTTTAGAGAAGGGAGACATACAATCAAGACTATATTAGAATATATACATGCTAATTTGTGGGGGCCTTCACAGTCAAAATCTTTGGGTGGTTGTAGGTATTTTCTGTCATTCATTGATGATTTCTCCCGGAAGCTATAGGTATATATCTTGAAGTCTAAAGAACAAACATTTGAAGCATTTAAGAGTTGGAAAATGTTTGGAAAAACAGATAGATAAGAAAGTGAAAGCATTAAGGACAAATAATGGACTTGGGTTTTGTGGCAAGGAATTCAATGATTTCTATGCAAAGGAGGGAATTTTGAGACACAGAACAATTCGGATGACATCTCAACAGAATGGCATAGCTGAGAGAATGAATAGAACAATAATGGAGGAGGTAAGATATATGTTGAGTCACTCGAAGCTATCAAAAGGGTTTTGGGACAGAAGCTTTGATAACAACAGCTTTTCTAATTAATAGAAGTCCATCCAAAGCACTAGGGGGTAAAACACGACAAGAATTGTGGAGTGGAAGGCCTGCAAAATACCAAAACTTGAGAATTTTTGGGTGTCCTGCTTATACACATGTGAAACAAGGGAAGTTGGAGCGTAGAGCACAAAAAGGAATTTTCTTAGGATATCCAAAAGGTATGAAAGGATACAAACTCTAGTGCACTGATCTAAACCCTCTAAGATGTATTATTAGCAGAGATGTGATTTTCAATGAGGATGTTATGTTGGATGCAAAGCAGTCGAGAGAAACTAGAGATGGTGGGCAAACATCATTCCATCAAAAGGAGAAAACACTAGGATCTGAGATAATACAAATTGAGGTGGAGTCTCAATCAAATCCTGAAAGTGGATCAAGAAATATGGAAGCTGATCAGGAAGCTAGACAACTAGAGTCAGATAGGTATCAACTGACCAGGGATAAATAGAAAAGAACAGTTAAAGCACTAATGAGGTATAGATATCTTTCATCACCATACAGGAGCTCACTGAAAATGAACCAATAACATACAAAGAAGCTATGCAGAGTGAGTATAAGAAAGAATGGAAAGAAGCCATGAATGATGAAATAGAATCTTTTATCCAAAATGAGACATGGAGTTTGGTACCAAGACCAAAAGAAACAAAAGTAGTAGGGTGTAAGTGGATTTATAAGATTAAAGAAGGACTCACAAAGACTAATCCTGTGAGATTTAAGGCCAGATTAGTGGCTAAAGGTTAAAGGAATTGATTACACAGAAGTTTTCTCTTCTGTGGTAAAATTCAATTCAATAAGGGTGTTGTTAGCCATGACAGCAAAATTTAATCTTGAAATAGAATAGATGGATGTTAAGACAACTTTCTTGCATGGAGAACTTGAAGAACAAATTTTGATGGAGCAATAGAGCGGTTCAAGTCAAATCAAAAAAGAGATCAAGTTTGTCTATTGAACAAATCACTATATGGCCTAAAACAGTCTCCAAGATAGTGGTATAAGAGGTTTGATGAGTTTATGGTCAAGCATGGATTCAAAAGAAGTTCTTATGACTGTTGTGTGTACTATATGCATGTTGGGAGTGAAAAAGTCATATATCTGCTACTTTATATTGATGACATGCTCATTATAAGCAAAATGAGATCTGAAATTCAGAAGCTTAAAAGAAGACTTATGGAAGTGTTTGAAATGAAGGAACTGGGAGAAGCCAAGAAAATTTTAGGCATGGATATCAGAAGGAATAGAAATGTCGGAGCATTGATAATTTCTCAAGAATGATATATCTGTAAAGTTCTTAAGAAATTCAATATGATGGATGCTAAGTCTGTAAGTTGTCCTTTAGCAACACATTTCAAATTGTCTGCTGAAAGTTGTCCAGTAGTAGATCAAGATAAAGCTCAAATGGCATCTATACCATATTCAAATGCTATTAAGAGTTTGATGTATGCCATGATCTGCTCAAGGCTTGATTTGGCTTATGCAGTACGCATGGTAAGTAAATACATGGCAAATCTAGGAAGGCATCATTGGGAGGCTGTCAAATGGGGTTTTAGATACTTGAAAGGTACTTCTAGGGTGGGTCTTCTTTATGGAACTGACAGGGATGCAAGGTATATGCTTCAAGGATATGTTGATGCTGATTATGCAGGTGATTTGATAAGAGAAGGTCAAGAATAGGATATTTGTTCACATTGTATGGTTATATGGTTAGCTAGAAATCAACCTTACAGCATGTAGTAGCATTGTCTACTACAGAATTAAAGTATATAGCAATTTCAGAAGCAATCAAGGAGGCTAAATAGCTACAAGGCTTGACTGCAGAGCTGGGATTGAAGAAAGAGTCAATGTCTATTATGTGTGACAGCCAAAATGCAATACATTTGACTAAAAATCAAATGTATCATGAGAGGACAAAGCATATAGATGTGAAGTTTCACTTTATTAGAGATGAGGTCTCAAAAGGAGTGGTAAGGCTGGAAAAGATACATACTGATGAGAATGCTGCAGATATGCTTACAAAGTCATTAACAATGTCTAAGTTCAAGCATTGCTTAGATTTAGTTGCTGTTAGGAATGATGTTTGATAATCATAGAAGTTTAGCAAGAACAGCAAGAAGAATTGTAACCAAGGTGAAGAATTGAATATATGGTTACAATGTTAGTTGTGATTCGTTAAAACAATTAGGCAGTTAGTCTAACTGGCAAGATGCAACTACAAGAAGGTACAACTGGCATCAAGAATCCAAGAATTCAAATATAAATAGATACTTAATATGTATGAGTGAAGAGAGAGCATAAGGAAAGGGAGTAATTTTCTTGTATTCTGTAAAAGGGTTATATTCTTAAGTATTTTTTGTTGGAGATTATAGCATAAAAAGGAAATAACCAGCTCAGGGGATTCTTGTGCATTTCTTGGTGATCAATCAATAAAGATTCTGCTTGTTTTTGTTCGTGAATGTAGGTCTAGTGGCTAAACCACGTAATTCTTGTTCTGTTTTGCAAATTATCATTATTTCTTGGCTATTTCGCGTTCTTTACTTCTGTGTTTCATTTGTTGAAGTTCCTATTTGTACAACTCTTGATATATTGAGCAGTTCAAGTGTGTAGTGCATTGTTTTTGTGTTTTTTTTTGTTGAACAATATCAAGAAAACAGTTTGGTTTATAGTTCTTCAAAGATCCAACAACATCTAAAGCACAAGCTAATAATCAACTACACAGAAGGAGGATTACAATGATTAACACGAGACCTACGGACAAGAATCTACCAATGCAACCATTTGCACTATAAATATAACATAGCGTGAGCTAAAAATTGATTTCCCTTGTTAATTACACATAATTAACAAAATTGGTTCCCAACTTACGAACTATTACTATAACACCACTAAAGTCTCACACATACACACTGGCTTTTAAAAAAATAAACATAAGGCAATGCTTCTAAAATGCTAGCCAAATGATGCCTTAATGAGTTGCAATGTAAGAAGCATTGGATACAGCATAAATGTACAATGAAAGAATGTACAGGTGAAGAAACAAAAGTGGGTGTCTTGTCTGAAGTGAATTCATTGTTGCTGCTTTTCTCTTCTGCTTCATTAAGCGACGCCTTACTGACAATCGAATCATTCTATATATTATCTTCATTCTTCTTCTCTACATCATTGTCATTCATACAACGAAAACATCTAAACCTACCAAAATTTAAAAAACCCACTCTCCAATATGAAACTCCTCTGCAAGGAAAAAAAAACAACCCTTTTTCTTCGTCAAGCTCTTGAGTTTAAGCATTAGAATTCTCTCATTGTCACGATCAAGTGAACGGAGTTTGCAACTGACAGGGCTAAAATGCTGGCAAGAGTTCCTATCCAATCAAGAAGACGTAGTTGTAATGGGAGGAAGAAAAGATTGTCTTAGTTGAAAATTTGGGGGATTTAATTTGAAAAATTGAATGAGAGATTTTCGTGGGTTTATTTGCTGGGTTTTGGAAATGGAGAAGAGGAACCAAAATAGAAATTAGAATAAGAGGCGGTTTATCTTTTAAAAATTTTTGAAAATAAATTTATTTTTACCCTTTTTTATAATTTTGACCAACTTCAATTCATTCTTATTAAAGTAATCACTTTTGATAAAATCTTAATGCATAATTTTATTTTTGCTCTCAGAATAATCGAAAGGTAAAAACCAACTAAATTTGACCTTTCACACTCTATTCATCTCCTATGTCAGTCAAATTCTTCATCGTTACATCACTAATAAATTACGAATTTCATCTTCGTCAGTATACAGAATATAACTACAACAATAAAAGAGGTTAGTCTTACTTGCATTGTACAAATTTTGTTTTATTTACGTATTTACAATTATTAGAAATGTAAACCTTAATTAGATAATAATAAATTACAAAATTGAGTTTTTAATTGTTCTATTGTGACTATCTATTGTTAAAATGGTAAGATTGTTAAAATGTTGACCTATTGTAAGCGAAGTAGACGTGTAGATAGAGGAAAATATAGCAAATAGGCCGATTGGAGTGTTTTCAGTGAGAAAATATAGAAGACAAAGGAGGAAGATGATGGTGTTCTTCGAGTGCATGCATTCCACACACTTGAAGAACAACTAAGGCATGTCTGCGTGGACATGTGTGCCTTATGCGCTCAGGGGCCCAGGGAAGACATTGATCTACCCTGGGCGCGTGAGGTACATGCGCTCACACAGATGTCCACCCCTTGTGCTCGTGAAATGTACGCGCCCAGAGCAATTTTGAGAAAGCCCAGGTTAATTTTGAGTAAACACTAGGCTGTTTCGTGCTTGCCTTGGGCACGTGAATGTCACGTGCCTAGGGTTAACCAATGGCTTCTCGGGCGCGTGGTGTACACGCGCCTAAGGCGTTTTATCCCTTTAGTAATGACTAGTTTTTTTATTTATACATATATAATCCTTTAAATTCATTTACATTTACATAAAGTACAAGAAAATAACTTTAAAATATAATATAATGAAAAAATTAATATTGGCTTATTTATTATCGTTTTAATTTAATTAAATAAATGGCTATTATTAGAATTGACATTTTTAAGTTTAGTATGTACATGTTATTATTTATTTCTAATATTTAGTAATAACTAATTACTATTTATTATTGTCATTTTACAGATACAAATGGCAAGTCAACCTCGATTGAAGATTCCAGTATATGAGCATTTCACACAGAGACGTGTTGTTTTGCGAAATTTACAGTGATAGAGTAGATAAGAGGAAAATTAAGTGAGACACAATTAGAAAATTTTAGGTAAACATGCTTAGGGCATTTGTTAAACATAGGTAACTTACATTATTCCCTTATTTTAACTCATTACATAATGTTGTATGAGATCGATGCAAATGGTGACCCAAACGAGATGTGATTTTTAGTTGGTAACCAGATGATCCGGTTTTCATGTGTTGAGTTTGGGTTGATAACCGGACTTAGTTGTGGGCATTTTCCTAATTTATACTTATTGGATAGTACTTGGCTTAGGGATGCTACATTTAGGGATTAAGACATTACCACCCTAGACGATATTAATGTAGTTTTTGATGCCCTAGACTTTTCTTCTATTTCGGATGTAGATACAGTTAGATTGTCCCTTTTTTACTTACTAGGGAGGTTTTTATTTGGTAAGGACGAGAGATCACCTGCTGATTTATGGTTGTTAGATATTTTGAAGGATTTGGAGCAATTTAATAGATATTTATAAGGATCTGCCATCCATCTTTATACGATGCAATCTTTATGACAATCGATTGCTATCCAACACGATAACTACCAGACCTCAGCGCGCTTACAAACTAGTGGTACGAAATTTAAGGGTAAGTACAACATTACTATGGCTGTTGCATTTTAGGTATTTCTAACAAATTTCATATTATATTTTCCCTTCTGTCTTGTGTATCATGTTGAAATATTTATAATTTATACTATGCAGGTGTGGATTTACAAGAGCATCCTTAGCTTGCAAAATAGGTTTATAGTTGTTGTGTGTGATGCGATCCCACGCATCGTATAATAGAGGAACTTGAAGTGAACTTTGAGCCAATCAATTATGCATAGGTATCTATTCGGCATCGAGACGCTTCAAATTGTTCCTGTGCTATATCTCAAGGGTGTACAGACAGAATTGCCATGCGTGGTTGAATTACTTCAGATAATTCAACCATAAGGCATGTATAAGGGTAGCCTCCTTACAACTTCGAGTTATGTTAAGGTACAATTTGTAGTTGCGTTTACATTTTTATGTAAGTGTACTATGTTAATATTTGCCTAACACATATATACTTGTTTGTTAACACATTAATCTTCGACAAGGTCTTATCATTCGCCCGCAACATCGTATCATCGTTCATCGATCATGTCACAACATTCGTCTGGGTCTTCACATCATCATTCTCCCATAATCACACAGCATTGTTCTCTTGCAGCATCATCGGTTATGTCATATCACCATTTTCCTGCTCCATCACATTATTCATCCCCTGAGCAGCACACGTTGACAAGGAGTTTAGGAGATCTATCATGGATTATTTTGATTTGTTAGATGCTGAAGTCCATTACATGCGGTAGGACATCATGTACATGCGAGATGATCTCGAGTCACTAACAAGATGAATTTCTTCAACATACGTTGCCAACAGTGTATCATTGTGATACTATCTAGAACAAAATTCTCCATACCTGTCTCTGACGTATCTAATTGCTGCCATTGCATGAGCACATGAAAGTTGTTGTAAGTTGAAGTGTCTGCATTGCAATTCTTCAAATTTAGGTTGACTACAACAATTTCACCTCGACCTCTAATTTCGAACTTATAATGAGAAATTGGATAAACTTTAACTTTTTAGATTACCGCTTCAGTTAATATGTTCTCATCATGTTTAGCAGCTTCCTCCCTCCTTTCATAAGAGTACATGTATCCTTTAACAATACATTCAGACTTTGGACAATGTTTATGGTCATTATATCGTATCACCGGATTGGAAAATGACATCTTACCTAATGGTGAAATCCAACCTCACTTTCTAAATAATAGGCAGTATCATGATGCACTGACCTCAACTTATCCATATGCTTTTCAAAATCATTAAACATAAATACCTTTGCAATAAGGTAAAATCTCATAAGAAAAACATCTTTCTTACGGTCTCTGAACTTGAACTTCGTTTAAAGATTCCTTTCAATATGATATGCACACAAAATGTGGTATGTGTCAAACCCAAAGCCCAAAGCTTAAGCCCATTATTGTTTATTATATATAGGTGAACAGTGAAAAAAATTGGGGAGACATTTAGAAGCTAAGGGAAAGAAAAAGAGAAGAAAGAAAAGAAAAAGAAAAGAAGAAAGAAAGAGAAGAAGAAAAGAGAAAAAGAGGGGGGAAAAAAAGAAGGAGAAGGAAGAGGAGAAGAAGAAGAATAAAAAAAAAGAGGTAAGATTTTTTTGTATTTTGAAAAATTTAAAGAAAATAATTAAATTTTATCCTATTAGCTTAATAGTAAAAATTATTGCTATTTTAAGCTATTGGACACTAGATTCATAGATTTTGAGTTAAATTTGATTGCTTGAGCAGGAGATTTGTCAAAGAATTTTGCAAATAAGATGAAAATTTGTAAAAATTTTGACTGGCAGTGAAAATGTAAAGATTTAAGAAATTTTAGTCTATTTTCTAAATTAAAAAAAATTTTGTGTAGATAGTAAAAACATTTTTAGTAACTTTTAGCCTTAAGTGTAAATAATTATGGGATATTTTTGTAATTTACCATTATTAAAAAATTTTTAATAGAGTAATTCAAGTAGTTTGTTTTAGTGATAACCATTCTTGTGTTATCGTTGTAGTGTGTGTGTGTGTGGTGTGTGTGTGTGTGTGTGTGTGTATTCTTATTTATATATATTTTTGTTATTTGACTTGATTAAGTAGGAGCATAATTATTTTTAAATTTATTTGATGAATATTAGTTATATGTGAATATCTATTGGGTTTTAGCTCATCCCTCACTTTTCAGGTTTTGGATGTAGTAGATACACATAGACTATGAGGGAAGCCAAAATATTGCTAAAAATATCCTGGAGTGTACTATTTTGTGATGTACAGTGTAATTGATAGAATTTTAAGAACAATTTGTAGACTATACCAATTTAGTTACCATAATATGAAAAAATTTTGATATTATATTGTGAGGGTAGCAGTTGGAGTTAATGAGATACATTATGAGTGTTTAGAATTTTACCATATTGTTGGTTCATACGGATATCGCTTTTATTAGCAAAACTCTGCCAAATTTTTCCCAAACACAATAGTTCTCTTTACATTTTTTTCATAGAAACCCTAATTTAGGGGGCATGACAGCTTGGTATTAGAGCATAGGTCATCAATCCTATAGATATTTTCTTATGGTTGAATAATAGTTATGCCACTTTAGGCCTTCACCTGTTATCTTGTGCCTTATAGACTTAAATTTTAGGTCTATTTTCTTGTTTGATCCTATAGTATGATAAGGACTAAATATAATGGCATGATTATATGTGGTTGTAGGTTATGTTTACACCCTAGACCAAGATTCAATGCCTGGACTTCTGTCGATCGACAGGAGAACACTATGATTAGTGGGGTCATGGTAAGGGACCTCGAGAGAATACTCATTGAGAGGGAGAAGGAAAAGATTAGAAGGGATAGGAAAATCGAAACTCTTTCTACTCACATACGGATCTAAGTCCTAAAGCCACCAACTAGAGAAAAATAAATGCTCTAAAAGGTGTGAAAGTTTATGGGAAAGGCATTAACAAGAATAAATTAGTGACTCGTAGGATTTATTAGATTAGAAGAGAAAAGAAAAGGTATTGCCCTAAAAGGCAATGGAGAGTGGCCTTAGCTCAAGAAGAACATGATAGAACCATGACACTTGCATTAGAAGGGTCTGGCACCACTGATGAAAGGGGAGAAGGTTCGAGAAGGAGGCTAGATCCATTCCCAGTACGAACGGAAGGGATTACTTATGGGAACATTCCCAATGAGAAAGTTAGATCTTTTTCCTCCAAGAAAAGTAAATCCATTTCTTGTCCGACTTACCATGCACGCATCGCCATCACCTTCTAAATCAAAGTCACTAATACTAGCTTTTTCCAATAGTAATAGTGATCATTCAAAGATTTCATCAAAGATTGACCCTTTTAAGGGCTCGTGTTCACCCATAGTGAACCTGAATGTAGAGTCTCATTCCTATCTCCTTTGAGCGAGGAGAGTGATGAGTCAGAGTGTTTCAGAAAGATTGATTCCCCAAGACCCTCTACATGGACTGACCCGTCGGAACACTAACCTAGAGATAGAAGTGGATTCAACTGCCTCTTCCTCTTCAGGAATCGAATAGGATGTCTAAGATGTGGTATTGATGAGCTAGTGTATTTAGTGTATAATAAGTTAAAGTATGACTGTGTATATGTTGAATAGTATATTATGATGAATGATATATAAAAACTTGTCGTGTACATATATTATACGGCTATCTGTTATAAGGCTTCTACTTATTTGTATCAATATATGTGAGTATTATGCATATTTTGTTTTATCATATTTTTACTTGCATATCATGGATGATCCATGCTTTTAAGATATGTATACATGATGTTGGGGATGCCATGATATGGATTAGAATATATACGATATATGGGATGAATGATATGAGTATATTATACATTCAGTATGTCTGATGATCATAGAGAAGTTGTGTCATCCTCTTCACAAGGAAGAGATGAATTTGGAGAGTCTCACCAAACCTTGCAAGAATTTGTTAGTGTGATTCGTGGTTTTACAAATAGTGGACCATCCGATTGGAGTGGAAGTACTGAAGCTAGAAGCACGTCAGCATTAAATGAGTTCAGAAAGTTAAATCCACCAATTTTTAATGGGAAGACTAATCTATTGGTTGCTGAGGAATGGGTTGGACAAATTGAGTGAATTTTTAATGGGTTGCAGTTACCTAAACAAATTTGGGTTAAACTTGCAACTTTTCAATTTGTAGAAGATGCAAATCATTGGTGGAATGCTATAAAGATCTCTAGGCAAGAGTAAGAATGGACTTGGGAGGTTTTCAAAGAGGCTTTCTTGACTAAATATTTTCCTGAGGTGTTCCATGATGCTTTGTTGAATGAGTTTATACATCTGACTCAAGGTAACATGTCAGTGTCACAGTATGAAGCTAAGTTTGAAGCTTTGAGTCATTTTGCTACTTCTTTGATTTCGAAGGAGAAGGATAAAATTAAAAGATTTGTGAAGGGATTGAAACCGTCTCTTAGACATGCATTGATAATGTCAAACCTTGAAGACTATCCCAAAGTGGTAAATCGTGCTCTAATTATTGAACAAGATGAAGAGGAAGTAAAGCAGAGCACAAAAGAGTTCAAAAAGAGAACTTTTGAACAAAAAACCAACAATATGAGGTGAAAAGAGGCAGATGAGAGGTCCATTCACATCCCAGAATAATAAAAGTTTTCATATAGCTACGGGAGTTTATTTTGAGTGTGGGCAATCAAAACATTACAAGAATTATTGTCCACATTTGGTCGAGCACAAAGTCAAGTGGCTAGTTCTGGTAAAAATAATGCTCAAAATGTATCACAACAGTCTCAACAAAGTAAACAGTTGTACCAAGAAGAGAAGGAGCAGTCATCTCAGAAATCTCAGCAATCTTATAATCGTAGTAGACCTAAAACTCAAGGTAAAGCTTTTGCACTTACCCTGGAAGTGGACGGGTCTAATCATGCAATGGTTGAAGGTACCTTTCTTTTGTTTAATATAAGAATTAAAGTTTTGTTTGACTTTGGTACTACTCATTCTTTCATATCTTCATATTTAGTGTCTTCTTTAGGTTTAAAAACTGAGCTTTTAGAATCTGAATTATTAGTTGAAATGCCTGTTGGGCTTAGTATGAACCTTGATAGCATATGTCAGGATTGTGAAATTGATATAGGGGTTACAAAATATCTTTTAGGTTAGTGGTGATAGGAATGACCAATTATGATGTAATTCTTGGAATGGATTGGTTATCATCTCTGAATGTAAATATAGATTATCATTAAAAAAGAGTATCTATTACTCTTCCCTATGGTGATAAATTTCATATATTTGGTAGTGTATGTGGTAGCCAACCATGTGTTTATGCTCAGTAGAAAGAGTATAAGGATTATTTGGGATGAATGGCTAAATTATGTTGCCAAGAGGGTAGTGAATTAGAAACACGACATATTCTTATAATCGATGAATTTCCTGATGATTTACTTGGTTTGCTACCACAAAGAGGAATAAAATTTGTTATTGAGATATACCCTAGAATCTCCCCTATTTCAATAGCTCCTTATAGAATGGCTTTAGCATAATTGCGAGAGTTAAAAGGGCAATTACAAGAATTGTTGAATAAGGGATTTATAAGACCTAGTAACGCGCCATGGGGTGCACTAGTTTTATTTGCTAAGAAAAAGGATGGCAGTTTAAGACTGTACATGGATTACAGACAACTGAATCGGGTGATGATAAAGAACAAATATCTGCTACCTAGAATTGATGAATTATTTGATCAGCTGCGTGGTTCCAAATATTTCTCAAAGATTGATCTTCGATCAGGCTATCATCAGCTAAGGACTAGAGATAAAGATATTCCAAAGATTGCTTTTCGTATGAGATATGGACACTTTGAATTCGTAGTAATGCCATTTGGGTTAACAAATGCTCCTGCAACATTCATGGATTTGATGTATCGTGTTTTTCACCCTTGTCTTGATAAGTTTGTAGTAGTGTTTGTGGATGATATTTTGATTTACTCAAAGACACAAGAAGATCACGAGCAACACTTTAGGATTTCTTTACAAGTGTTGAGGGAGCATCAACTGTATGCTAAACGGAGTAAATGTGAGTATTGGATGATTGAAGTAAAATTTTTAGGGCATGTGGTGTCTAGAGAAGGTATTTCAATTTACTATGCTAAAGTGGAAAGAGTGCAAAATTAGAATAGGCTAAGAAGTATGACGGAGATAAAAAGTTTTCTTGGGTTGGCAGGATATTATCAAAGGTTTGTAAAAGATTTTTCTCGAATTGCCGCACCACTGACTCGGTTAACAAGAAAAGGAGTGAAGTTTGAGTAGTGCGATAAATGCGAACAAGCCTTTGTGGAATTGAAAAGGCGGCTAATTTTTGCTCTAATTCTAATTATTCTTGAGCATGATGTAGGGTATACTGTCTATTGTGATGCATCAAGAGCGGGTGGTTATGTTTTAATGCAGAAAGATATAGTTGTAGCCTATGACTCACGTCAATTAAAGACACATGAGTAGAATTACCCTACTCATGATTTAAAACTTGTCACTAGTGTTTTTGCCGTAAAAATATAGAGGATTACTTATATAGAGAAAGGTTCGATATATTTTCTGATCACCAAAGCCTTCGATACTTGTTCATTCAGAAAGACTTGAACTTGAGACAGATTAGATGGATGGAATTTTTGCAAGATTATGATTTCAGCTTACATTATCATCTGGGTAAAGCTAATGTTGTGGCAGATGCATTAAGTAGGAAGGCTCAAGGCCATTTGGCTGAATTATCTTGTCATAAATGAAAATTTTGTAGATAGTTAGAGGACTTTGATATAAGAATTGGTGAGACAAGAGAACAACCTTGTTTATTCAATCTAGTAGCCCAACCTACTATTATTCAAAAGGTGATTGAAGCTCAACAAAGTGACCCTGAGGCACAATTAATATGTTTCAAGTTGGAAAAGGGTGAGACTGTTGATGGATGGTCAATTGATTCATTTGGGGGTTTAAGATTTGCAAATAGACTTTTTGTGCCCACTGTGGAATTACTTAGAAATGATATTCTAAATGAGGTCCATAAGTCTAAATTTACCATTCATCCTAGAGCATGAAAATGTATCAGATATTGCATAAGCAATTTTGGTGGAAAGGAATGAAGAAGAATATGGCCAAATTTGTAGCCAAATGCCTAATATGTCAACAAGTAAAGGCAAAATATCAGAAGCCAGCGGGATTACATCAACCTGTCCCAATATCAGAATGGAAATAGGAGCATGTGACTATGGATTTTGTGAAGGGACTTCCAAAAACTCAAAAAAGATATGATGGTGTATGGGTAATTGTAGATAGATTAACGAAATCTACACATTTCTTACCTGTTAAGAATACAGATTCTCTGGAAGTCATGAGTAAATTGTACATTCAAGAGATCGTTAGATTACATGGAGTACCACTATCTATTGTTTCTGATCGGGACCAGTAATTTACATTGGGATTTTGGAGAAGCTTGCAAAAGGCAATGGGTACCAAGTTAAATTTTAGTATGGCATATTATCCCCAAACGGATGGATAATCTGAAAGAGTTATACAGATAGTAGAAGACATACTTAGATCTTATGTTTTGGACTTTAAAGGCTCATAGGCAGAACATTTGCCTTTAGTGGAATTCGCTTACAACAATAGCAGTGGAATTCGCTTACAACAATAGCACCATTTGAGGCATTGTATGGGAGACCTTGCAGATCACTAGTATGTTAGGCAAATGTTGGTGAAGCTTTATTACTTGGTCCTGAATTGCTAAAGAAGACTATGGAAAAGATAAAAGTAATTAAGCAACGTCTTCTTATGGCTCAAAGTCATCAAAAGAGTTATGTAGATCATAGAAGGAGACCATTAGAGTTTGAAGTTGGGGATCATGTATTCTTGAAGGTGAAGCCTTGATTTAGTATTACCAGATTTAGAAAGAGTGGGAAACTTGCCCCAAGATTTATTGGCCTTTTCAAAATACTGGACCAAGTTATAGAAGTCACCTACAAATTAGCATTACCACCCCAATTATCTAACATTCATGATGTTTTTCATGTTTCGATGCTTAAAAAGTACCAACCAGATCCTTTTCATGTTTTAGATTAAGGAAATCTTACTCTAGTTGAGGATGTCTCTTATAAAGAAAGTCCAATAGAGATTATTGATCATAAAGAACAAGTACTTCATAGAAGAGTTATCTCATTGGTAAAAGTCTTATAGCGACATCACGAAAAAGAAGAAGCCACTTAGGAGCTCGAATCTAAACTGTTAAGACAATATCACCATTTCTTTCAAAATTAAAGGTACACTTATTTAAATTTCAAGGACAAAATTTTTCGAACGAGGGGAGGATTGTCAAACCCAAAGCCCAAACCCCAAGCCCATTATTGTTTATTATATATAGGTGAACATTGGAAAAAATTAGGGAGACATTCAGAAGCTACGGGAAAGAAGAAAAGAAGAAAGAAAGAGAAGAAGAAAAGAGGAGAAAAAAAAGAGAAGAAAGGAAAAAAGAAAAAGAAGGAGAAGGAGGAGGAGAACAAGAAGAAAAAGAAAAAAAAAGAGGTAAGATTTTTTTGTATTTTAAAAAATTTGAAAACATAATTAAATTTTCTTCTATTAGCTTAATAGTAAAAATTATTACTATTTTAAGTTATTGAACACTAGATTCATATATTTTAGGTTAAATTTGACTATTTGATTAGGAGATTTGTCAAAGATTTTTGGAAATCATATGAAAATTTGTAAAATTTTGACGAGGGGTGAAAATGTAAAGATTTTAGAAATTTTATTCTATTTCGTAAATTAGAAAAATTTTAGTGAATATTTTGTGGTCAAAATAAAATTTTTTATAATTTAGGGTGAGATAGTGAATTTTAGTAATTTTTAGCCTTAAGTGTAAATAATTATGGGGCATTTTTATAATTACTTATATCTTAGGAACTTTTTTATAATTTACCATTAATAAAAAATTTTTAATTGAGTAATTCAAGTAGTTTGTTTTAGTGATGATGTATTGATAAAAAATATGATATTAGATGGTGCTCGAGAAAAGCAACAAGGAGCAAGAGAATTGTAAAAGATGCACTTACTTTTGATCAAGGTAAGTAATTTACATATAATTGAATGTTTTAATAAAAAGAAAAAAAGGATTTTTTTTAAATTCTTCAAGAAATTCAGTAATGTCATTGTTGTTGAATTATACTCCGATGTTTACAATTTTATAAATTGATATAAATAACTTGTTTCATTATTACTGTGTGTGATTGGATCATGAAATATAGTATGGCCTTAGTTAGCACCGGTGACTATGGACTTGATTTCAGTCCCTTGGTGAAAGCTTGTAAACTTGAAATCTTGGGCGGTGATCCTTGGGTATAAAGCCCCTAAAGTACACAGGCCATACATTTTGGACAGTAGTCCCAGGGAATAATGCCCCAAAATTATGTATTAAACATAGTGATAACCATTCTTGTGTTATCGTTATAGTATGTATATATATATATATATATATATATATATATATATATATATATATATATATATATACTTATTTATATCTACTCTTGTTATTTGACTTGATTAAGCGGAAGCATAATTATTTTTAAATTTATTTGATGAATATTAGTTATATGTGAATATCTACTAGGCTTTATCTCACCCTTCACTTTTCAGGTTTTGAATGTAGTAGACACACGTAGACCATGAGAGATGCCAAAATATTGCTAAAAATATCCTAGAGTGTACTATTTTGTGATATACAGTGTAATTGGTAGAATTTTAAAAACAATTTGTAGACTGTACAAATTTAGTTACCATAATATAAAAAATTTTTGATATTATATTGTGAGGGCAGTAATTGGAGTTAATGAAAATATTGGGAGTGTTTAAAATTTCACCATATTGTAGGTTCATATGGATATCGCTTCTATTAGCAAAACTCTGCCAAATTTTTCCTAAACACAATAGTTCTCCTTACATTTTTCCATGGAAACCCTAATTTATAAACCCTAATTTAGGGGGCGTGACAGTATGATTTAGGGAAGACTATTCTTATACTTTTAATGATACTCTCGTGTCGATCAGAGATAAAAATAAGATCTTCAACAGGTTTAAGAGCATCTTGTACTTCATTAAAAACTATTCCCACGAAGCATCGTTTTCAAAGTCTCCCTCTTCAAATGCAACAACATAAATTTGATCATTTCATCAAAAGTAGCAGCAGCAACAAACATGATACCTCAATATGTACCCTTTAGGAATGTTCCATCAATAGTAATAACTAGTCGAATTACCATACGAAAATCACTCAAAGAGACTCCAAGTGTCATAAAGAAATACTAAAAGTTTGCATCATCATTAGTTTTTATATGCGTTATTGTACTTAGATTCCTCTTTCTAAGTATGTAACAAAACTGTAGCAACAAGTTAAATGATTCTACCGAGTTTCCATATGCTAATTTTAGTACTTCTTTTCTTGCTAGCCACGCCTTGCGATAAGACACGCACACTCCAAACTTTCGGCGTATGTTATTTCAAATGTTATTTGAAGTATAAATCTTGTTAGAATCTTGAAATTCGTCCATTAACAATTCACCAATAAATTAACTACTTACTTGTCGGTGGCCTAGATGCAGTTAATCGCTTCTACAAGTATAGTTGGTTTCAAGTCATTTAATAAACCAATATCCACTTTTTCTATTTATATTCGTTACTCGCATCCACCATTTACATCTGTCAACCACACATTTTAACTTCAAACTGATCTGTCGTTAATTTTGAAACTCGAAATTGAAAATGATTCTTCAACGTTAATACACCCAATGCATCTCGTAACTCCTTCTTTGGATTGAAAAGATGTCCGATATCTATCACGCTATATGTAAACACGGACAGTGTATCTTGTGGTTCAGAAAATAATAGTGGAATAGGCAGCATGTGACGACCACTTGATGGAGTAGCCACGTCATCACTATTCCTCATAGATGTGTCATTATGATAAACTTGTTGACTCAAGTTTGTGGCTAGATTAGTATCATCATCGCAATAATTCTTGCACAGGTTGGGTGGCATATCGTTAGGCATGTCAGCACCTTCACCATACACACATAATTGAGCTTGGAAGAAATCATGTACATGATCTTCATTAATTTGACAAAACACATATTTTTCATAGCTAACCGGACCTCCACGTTATATTGGTGTAAGGTTTATAGGATTTATATTATATTGTGTATAATGTTGACTATAGTCGAATTGATTACTATCCCAAGAAGAAACCACTGGTTGCATAGGAACTTCTGTATCAACAGCTGGCAAATTATTGCAAGTCACCCTAGGATCAATAAGAACTACTTGCTCTGCAGGTACAAAAAGTATAGTCAGATCTTTACACCCTCCCGTCGCAATATTACACATAAAACTAGTACACTATAATTATCATCGACATCCACATATATCAAAGATCTTGTCTCCCTATCTGTAAAACTTGTTTTAGTTGAATGTCAAATTCTGTTGGATTAATTTTAGTACAGTTATATATTATGAACAATAATTTATAGTACTTGATATTTTTTGACACAGATATAAGTCAAACTCTTCTACCGCTGTATTTTTTTGAACAATCAGATAATGTAACCCAAGATTCTCCATGTCAAATACCAACAAGTATGATTTTAACCATATACCTGAAATATATGAAAATTATGTATTTATTAATTATTTATTAAATACAAAAATTAATTAATGTTTATAACCTTTATAATATAAAAAAATATTTTTAATATAATTAGTAAGAAAAAAAATTTACTATTAAATTATAATTTTTAAAAAAATTATTAGTCATAATATATATATATATATAACCTAAAGAAACACGTGCCCTGGGTTGGCTGCTAACCTGGGGCCTTAATAGTATTCTAAGTTCGCAGCCAGCTCAAGGCACTATTACAGCCCTAGGTTGGCTGTCCAATCTAGGATTGTAATCCGATCTAAGGCATTATAACAGTGCCTTGAGTTGAACTATTAACTTAGAGCACTATTACAATCCTAAGTTCTTTACATGTAAATTTTTGCATTTAATGACATCACTTAATTATTTTATAATAATATTTCTATACTTTAAATTAAATATAAATTACAAAAATTTAAGTTCTAAAAATTTATCTTTTTTCTAAATTTGTAATTGAAAGTTGAAATATATATTTTTTACTATTGTCTGAACTGTTTAAAGATAAAAGATTCAAATAAGAGAAAGATATAAAAAAATAAAATTCGTATTTATTTATAAGTTAAAATTAAAATTTAAAAATAAAATTATTCAAAGCAATTACTTTGATAAGAATAAATGATAGTTAGTTAAAATTATAAAGAGAAGTAAAAATAAAATTATTTTTAAAAATTATACTGTCTTTTGTTTCATTTTGTTTAAATAAAAAATCTCTCTCTTAATGGTATCTGCTAGCGGTGCCGGTCAAGGTTTATGAAAAACTGCCACGGGGATTCGAAGCTGACATCAAAGTTCTCAACTATTGCTTACCCTCAACGCAACACGCAAAATATACGCACACGTGCGAGCATATTAACAGGCAAATAAAGAAACGAAATGACCACATCCCAAATCGCGCGTTTCTATTTTTCACTTTCTTTCATTCGTTCCACTCCCTGTTAAGTTTCTTCGCAAAACACAGAGAGGAGGAGAAATGGATGCTTCTTCTCTTCCTCTCTTCCTTTCCTTCTGGTTGTTGATCATTTCGCGTGCCCATCACGTGACCCCTCTCAAAGGTACGTCCTCATTTATCCTTTTTTCTGTATTTTTGTTCATTTTCGGCAATGTTTGGTTGCTGAGGAAATTTGAAATAGGGAAAGAAACCTGAATTTATGAGCGTTACTTTACTAGAGTTTTTCTTTTAAATGGCTTTTTTAGAACAATTTTTATCTCTGGTGTGATTTCAGGTTAATGTAGGAGAGAAAGAGGAAATTGAAATAGGGAAAGAAACCTGAATTTATGAGCGTTACTTTACTAGGGTTTTTCTTTTAAATGGCTTTTTTAGAACAATTTTTATCTCTGGTGTGATTTCAGGTTAATGTAGGAGAGAAATAGGAAATTGAAATATATGATTAATACTGATTTTCTTTATATTCCTCAAAATTTTGTGTTTGTGTATTTATTATGATTTGTTGTTTGTTTTCCTAGAAAGTCTGGAAGAAAAGGATACGGAACATAAGATTATTAGTTAAACCGTTCATAAAAAAGTTTACATGGGATATCAGTAATGAAAACCACAGTTTCAAGTTTCGTGTTAGATTTTGATTCTATTAATTTTCCTTGTAGATAAAATAAATAATCATATGATAAGCATTTATTTTTTTACCGATGAATATCTGCAAATGGTAGGATTTAAAGGGATGTCAGTAAATTTAATATTTTTGGTGTTTATAGAATTCCTGTAATTGTTACATGGCGGGTTTAAATTAACATCTCGGCTACTTCTCGGGTGATTTAATGGGTTTTGCTTTTCCATGAAAATATGACTGCCATCATATAGCTGGATCTTAGTTCAAGTGGCTGTGTTATGCACTGTATGTTTTGGCACGATCATACAGACCGCAGAGGGGCTTAAAATCCTTTGTCTCCATGTTCTCTTCAACTTCTACTGTAGCTACCATTGTGTATTAGAAATGCTCAAGGTTTATCAAAATTTTTCTTGGTTTAATTTTGTTATTGTCATAAATTTGCTAGTCTCAAGGAAATACTAAATGACATTATAACATTTAGATTATGTACTTTTTTAGCAGATTTTGCTTAATGTTTGTCTTTTACATGAGATTTTGAAAATCTTCTTTATTTCTTAATGCGTGTCTCTTACATGGAATTTTTCACTTGCGCTATGGGGGCTTGTGTTTATTATTTGGAAATGATATTGGCATTTAAAAATTTGCAGGTATTGACATAGAGAATCCAGCTATAGATGTTACCCCATATCCCCTTTTTGAGCAATCTTCAATTCGTGGTTCCAATGATGTTATATCATGTGAAAGAGTTCAAGTTTCTGGCTACTCAAGGTTGAAGCTTGGGAGTTATGCCAATTCCTACCGCTTGACTTTGGCTCCTTCTGTAACAATCCCAGAGAGATTATATGGTAAAATTCAGGTTTGCTTTCATCGGTAAGTGACAATTTTTGATAAATAAATCTGTCTTTGTTCCTCTCTGCTTCTCTCTCAAACAATTTGGGTAGCATCCAGATTTAATAATTGTTGTGGAAAGATTTGTCCGACTGATACAGTGTTTGCAGGAATACATCGCTTGGATTATGTCAGTGTGGAAAGGATGAGTGGAAAGCCATTCAGAAGGGAGGCGTTTGGAGCACTGTCATGTCACCATATGAGGATAGATATGTTGACATCAAGTTTGTTGGTGGATTATCTGGTTCTATTTCTGTTGCGGTTGAGGAAGGTATGTCACTCTTTTATCTTTTCTTTTGTTACTCTGTTCATGTTCTACAATGTTATTAATATGAGTTTTCTAAATGTATGTCACATATATTTGCTCTTTGTGCAGATTTTCAGAAGTGGCGTCTCCTTTGTCTAGCATCTGGATTTGCTTTGCTGCTATTGGCACCAATTGTCAGCGATTGGGTTCCTTTTTACTACAGCAGTTCAATGGCCATAGGAGTTTTTCTTGTTGTTCTAATTATACTTTTTCAGGTATTTAATTCCTTTTTCCTGTGGCTCTTGTCCTTCTGTTTTCCTTTACTTTGATTACTGACAGAAAAGAGTTACTGGACATGAAGTTGTACATGTTCAGAAAGTAAGTTGGAGTTGCAAACAAAGAAACTCATCCAATGCTGCCAACACCTTTTTCCCCCTCCCCAATTTTTTTTCGTTGATTCACTAATCTTGCATCAATCTTAGTGTATTTTTATTGAGTTGCTCAATAACATGTTATTTTTCATTTCAGCTTGATATTGTGCTAACATATGTTTCTCATTTTTGTTTTCAAATTTAATTTTGTTTTTGATGTAGGGGATGAAACTATTGCCAACTGGAAGGAAAAATATCTTCTATCTTACCCTTTATGGTTCTGTGGTGAGTGTGTGTGTAACTCTTACCCTTAAGTTTTATTTTTATTTGTAATGCTTGTGAATCTTACTATTAGTTATGTTTTCAGCTTGGTGCTGGATCTTTCCTTTTACATCAGTTCTCTGTGCTGGTGAATTCAATTCTTCTCAATTTTGGGCTGAGTGAGGAGATGCACAATCCAGTAAGTCTGCTTTAACCTTATTACAATGCTTAACTGATGCTTCTGTAGATTCTCCTTTGAATTGTTGATGCTATTTTTTGTTTTTGAAAGACTTGTGCTCCTTTTATTCATCTTTTGCTACTGACAAATAATGTTTACCTTATTCAAGCTGTCTGATCTCATGAGTCATTTGCATCTAGATCTATCACTAAAGCAGTCAGCTGAAGGAAATTTACTTTGGCCAAATGTGATATTGTAATGTTAGACAACGTTTTTCCGGCTAGGGTGGGAAGATATGTAGGGGACATGTAGAATAGATAAGGGCAAACAGATCATGCAATATGGGTTCTTTTGCTGCTAAATGTATTCTGCTTTTGAGAATGTTCATATTTTATTGAGTAATTGTGATTGTTTGAATAATACATAAAAGTTGTTATGAATGAGATAAATTCATGTGCTCTAGCTTTTGAATTTTGCAATTGGCATGGGTTGACAATTGAAAGTAGGACTTGAATAAATCTCTGGAAAACTGAGTTAATTGTTTTTGTTTTACTTGAGAGTGTCAATTCCCTTGTGTTGCACAGACAGACTGCTGAAATGGATGCAATAGGAAGCAAACATTTCATCGCACAAATTTTGAAAGTTAAGATATCATCTTGGTATTGAAAATTAATTAATTATAGTTTTCTTAGATGATATATTGGGGAAATATAGTTGGTATATTACATAATACATGTTTTTATAGTTTTTTTTTGGGGGGGTGGAATTATGTTTATTTTTCTTTGTTCTTTCTAACCGAAGCATCTATAGAAGTGTCGAGAGTAGTCTGAAAAAAGCAAAAACTTTGAAGCTTTCTGAGACCATGTGATTCTTTCATCTACTTTTAAAAATATGTGGGACATTTTCAGGGAGCTTTTTGAAACTGTGGGGAAAGCTTGGAGACTTTACTTTAGTAGTTTCATGGAATTATGTGACTCCTTTTCATTAATCGTTTACTTGTGAGCAAATTTAAATATCCTTCTTTTCTTTTGTGAACATTATTTGCTATTTCAAATTGAACTTAATGTATTATCTACTACATTTCTATCTTGCTTGCAGGTTGCTATATTTGTACTTGTAGGAATTGTCCTTGCTGGAGCTGCTTTAGGGTACTGGATCGTGAGGAAATTTGTAATTTCAAAAGATGGAACTGTTGACAGTGGTGTAGCTCAATTTGTTAAATGGGCGATGCGTATCATTGCAACCACATTTATGTTCCAGGTGTGCTATTGCATTCATGTTGGTTGTGCTGTTGAACCATTATATTACATGTCCAGGTCAAGGGTATTTTAATGCTTGTAGAATTCTATGTCTGCATATGATCTTTTCTCTTTCCCTTTTGTTTCCACTAACATATACCCACTCCCAAGCACACACACACATTAAACTGTAAACCTGTCAAGGGTTGGTGTGAGGATAATTGATCCATAGACCTCCTGCTTCATTGCAAAGAGGTTTAACCAACTAGGCTATTCGTTATTGGACAGAGACATCAGTTCGGTTCTACTTGATATGTGCACAAAGAGATTAGGTTATAATAAATAGCTTTTTGTAATCCTAGAATTTGGATATGCACTGTGTAGCACTTTGTGCGGTAAGGATGGCTCGAGCTTCACCCTGTCCCAACCAGCCCAAGTTGCCTTTCCTGCATGGGAGATCAATGACCTTCAGTAATTACCCTTGAATTTGCATCCAATGATTTGGGATATTTGGATTGACATTAATTGTTGACCTGAAACCGGACCATAGTTTGAGATATGCTTATGAGAAAGTTAATACTATTTGAGGTTGAATGAAGACCTTTCAATTGTTAGCCTTGAATTTATGTCACATATGCTAGTCTAGCTTTCTGTAATTTTTGTTGTTGTTTTGCCTCATATTTTCTGAAATGGAATAGTCTGCTACACATCCACCGCACACAAACATTCAGTTGGCTTTGATTTTATAGTTTTTCATTTTACGTTACCTTAACATTTCTGGTCTATTCTTTTGCAGAGCACCTTGGATGCACCTTTAGCGTTGGGCGCATTGATTTCTTGCACCATTGTCTGCTCAATCATGAATTCTCCAAAGTGGCTTAGGATTAGATGGTACAGATTGAGTCAGACAACAATAAAGCATGGTCGCACTGAGTTTCTTAGCAGATCACCTATAGCTGGATCCAGAGGGAAGTCTTGGGCTAGCCCTAAGAGTACCAAGAGCTCACCTTCATGGTCAAACTCTCCTGTTCAAGGTATTGATTAATTTATTTTTTCGGGGCTTCCTATTTATATGTTGATTGATATTTGTGGTCTAGTTTGCTTATTATTGATGCATTTGAACTTTCTTGTTTATCCTGAAACACACTGAATTAGATATGTTGTAAAGTGAGTGTTATTATCATTTTGTTTGAAGAATCAATTACGGTAACATGTTTAGCAAAATGTTCTTATGTTTAATTACTCATCCAATGCATGGTTTTCCAAGAAAAACTGTGGACTGTCACATACAGTCCTTCATTGTTGATGTCATGGTTGCATCTGTGATTAATTATGCTAATAACCTTTTTGGAGTTCCTTTCTGATTGGCAGCAAAAGGTCCTGTCTATCTACTAACAAAGATTTGGGTAATTTTGTACCTTTTTACAAGAGCAATGTTCCAAAATTCTTGCCCCTCCCCGCCTTTCCCCTTCTTCGCTGTATTGCTGGGTTTCCCCTTTTCAGAAAAGCTTCTTATTACCAACAATTTTTTTTTGCATTGGCATCTATTATTTATATTATTGATTGGCTTTGTATGGTTCTCACTCAGGAATGTCATTTAATATCAACCTACCTTCACGATGTGGGATTAATTGTGTTTTCCATTGTCACAGGTGTGGTTTCACCATCTTCTGGCAAGGGGATATTAAATCAGGGAGATTACTACTCAGTCTTCCACAAGACAGGGAAACAAAAGAGGTTCACAAAGCAAGAGTGGGAGGATTTCACCCAGGAATCAACTCGGCAAGCTGTTGCAGAACTGGCTGCCTCTCCAGAATTCACAGATTGGATCATCGAGCATGCTGACCGAATTCAACTGCTTCCAAGTGAGAGTTCAGAAGTAGTGGGCAGTGAATCAGATTCTACAGATGACAATGTTGTGGCGAGCAGTAGTGGTTTTAGGTTTTTCAGTTGGTAGTGAATGAACTGTTGTAGAACATGATGCTATCACTGTGAAGGCGCTTTTCATTAACATGTAAATAATGGTATTTAATTTGCTTAGATTTAGGATTAGCATTAGGTTTTTCCATCACGTAGTTGCCACACTGTGCCACATGGCAATTTTTAAGAAGTTAGCTTAGCAGCCATGTGATACATGATTCTAATTTACGGTTTCTTCACATTTTTTTGTCCAAAGAAGAAAGAAAGAGAGATGAAGCCATTGTAATTTTCTTCATGATTTGTAGGTGCTTTCTTTGAACAGAGTTCAGTCATAATGCCCTGGAAATCTACACCAAAAAGGATAAAAGACCAAGGGTAATTATTTTGAATTTGAAAAATGAAATATTATTACTTATAATTATTTTTCTCAAAGATATATAAATATAAAGAAAAATAAAATTTATTTTGAATAACATTTGGAGAAATTTTTAAAATGGTTTTATTTTTATTCCTTTTTTTACTATTTTAGACGATTTTACTTTTAAATTTTAATTTTATATTATAAATAGATGCGAATTTTATTTTTTTATATTTTTTTTGTTCGAATTTTTTCTCTTTGAATAGCTCACACAATAGTTAAAAATACATATTTCAATTTTCAGCCGTAAATTTTAGAATTTAAATTTTTATAATTTATATTTAATTTATAATAATTAAGTGATGTTCTTAAATATCTTGTTTATATATCGAGAATTTAGGGTTGTAATAGTACCCTAAGTCGGATGTTGGATTATAGTTCTGAGTTGGACAACCAACCTAGGGCTGTAATAGTGCTTTGGGTTGGCAAAATAGTTTCCTGAGTTGGCTGTCAACCTAGTGCACTATTTTACCCTAGAGTTCTGCGGACCCAGGGCACTATTAAGTGCCCTGGGTCTACAGCCAACTCAAGACATACGTTTCCTTAATTATTTTTATATATTTTTATATATAATTAATTTTATATTTATTCTATATATAATAACTAATAAATTTATTAAAAATTATAATTTAATAGTTAAACTTTTTTTAGTCATTATATTATAAATAGTTTTTTATATTATAAATATATTTTTTTATATTATAAAAGTTATAAACATTAATTATTTATATTAATTTTCAAAATTTCAGGTATATAGCTGAAATCATACTTGTTAGTCTTCGACATGGAAGATCGTCGGTTATGTTGTTTGATGGTTCAGAAAAATACCGCAATGAAAGGGTCTAACTTATATCTGTTCCAAAAGATATCAAGTACTATAGATTATTGGCTATGATATATGAGTGCACTAAAATTAAGCCAACGAAATTCAACATTTAATTGAAAACTAGTTTCAGAGATACAGAGAAAGGATCTTGGATACATGTTAATATCGATAACGATTATAATGTATCTAGTTTTATGCACAGTATTAGGGCGAGAGGGAGTAAAGATCTGTCTATGCTTTTTATATTTACAGAGCAAGTAGTTCCTATTGAGCTTAGGGTGACTTGCAGTAACATGCCAACTGTTGATGCAGAAGTTCCTACACAACTAGTTGTTTCTTCTTGGAATAGTAATCAATTTGACTATAGTCAACATTATACATAATATTATACAATCCACCAATACAACGTGGAGCTCCAGTTAGCCATGAAGAATATATGTTTTGCTAAATAAATGAAGATCATGTACATGATTTCTTTCAAGCTCAGCCATATGTGCATAGTAAAGGTGTTGACATCGCTAATGATATGCCACCTTATTCGTGCAGGAATGATTGCGGAGATGATACTAATCTAGGCACGAACTTGAGTCAGCATGTTTGTGACAGTGACACATCTATGAGGATTGGTGATGACATGGCTGATCCATCAAATCGTCCATCAAGTGGTCGTCGCATGCCGCTTATTCCACCATCATTTTCTACATCACAAGATGCATTGCCTATGTCCACAGATAACTTGATAGATATTAGACAACTTTTCAATTCAAAGAAGGAGTTATGAGATGCATTGGGTGTACTGGCACTAAAGAATAATTTTCAGTTTCCAATTGTAAAATCAACGACAGATCGATTTGAGGTTAGATGTGTTATCGATGGTGGCAAATGGCGGATGCGAGCAACGAATACAGATGAAGAAGGTGGATATTGGAATATTAAATGATTTAAAACTAAGCATACTTGTAAAGGCGACCAACTAAATCCAAGCCATCGACAAGCAACCAGTCAATTTATTGGTGAATTTATAATGGACAAATTTTAGGATCCCAGCAGAATTTACACTCCAAATAACATTCGCAATGACATACATCGAGAGTTTAGAGTGTGGGTGTCTTACCACAAAGCGTGCTAGTAAAAGAAGAAGCACTAAAATTAGCATGTGAGGACCTAGTTGAATCGTTTAACTTGTTGCCACAATTTTGTTACATACTCAAAGAGATGAATCCAGGTACAATAACGCATATAGAGACTGATGATGATGCAAACTTTTTATATTTCTTCATGGCACTTAGAATCTCTTTGAGTGGCTTTCGTACGGCAATTCGGCCGGCTATTGCTATTGATGGAACATTCCTAAATGGTACATATCGAGACACTATGTTTATGGCTGCTGCTCTTCACGGAAATGATCAAATTTATCCTATCGCATTTGAAGTGGGGGACTCAGAAAACGATGCTTTGTGGGAATGGTTTTTAACGAAGCTCCGGGATGCGTTTGGACTTGTTAAAGATCTTATTTTTATCTCTGATCGCCACGAGAGTATCATTAAAGGTATAAGAATAGTCTTTGTTGAATCATACCATGGTTTTTGTGCATATCATATTAAAGGGAATCTCAAAACAAAGTTCAAATTCAAAAACCGCAAGAAAGACACTTTTCTCATGGGATTTTACCTTGCTACAATACCATTTGTGTTTAGTGATTTTGAAAAGCACATGGACAAGTTGAGGTCAGTTCATTATGATGCAGCCAACTATTTAGAAAATGAGGTTGGATTTCATCATTAGGCAAAATATCATTTTCCAATTGGGCGATACAACATAATGACCACAAACATTGCCGAAAGTCTGAATGCATTGTTAAAGAATGCACGTACTCTTTCCATCATGGCCTTAGCTGATTGAATACGTTCAGTGTTACAGCGATGGTTTTATGAAAGGAGAGAAAAAGCTGCTAAACACAATGAGGACACATTAACTGAAGCAGCAACCGCAAAAGTGAAAATGGAGGAATTTGTATCACTAACTCTGTCTATTTATCCAATTTCACATTATGAGTTTGAAGTTAGAGGTCGAGGTGAAATTACAGTGGTCGACCTTAATTCGAAAACATGTCAGTGTAAACGCTTCAACCTATAACAATTACTATGTGCTCATGCAATGGCAGCAATTAGATTCGTCAGAGGCAGGTATCGAGAATTTTGCTCTAACTATTATCACAATGATACATTGTTGGCCACGTATGCACCAAAGATTCATTTTATTGGTGATCCGAGATTTTGAGAACTCCCCAGCAACATTGAGGCAACCATTGTCAAATCATGCAATGCAGTACAAGCAACGCAGTCATAATCACACAACATGTAGAAACCCTTGAATTTAGAGGAAACTTAATTTAATTTGTAATTATAATTAGTATTATTATTTGAAAAATTACTTGTTATCATTTACCTATTTATTTCCTATTATTATAAAACACCCATTTACGATTCTAGACGACAGGATACCTTTCTTGGGTCCTCAGCTCTAGGGTAAACGAACTGCCTTGGGTCCAAGGACCCAAAGCCCAAATGCCCTAGAGTCCACGAACCCAAAGGCAAAAAAAACCCTGGGTTCGAGAACCCATAGGCCAAATTTCCCTGGGTCTAGGGACCCAGGGCCCAAATGCCCTTAGGTCGGCAACCTAGGGACCAAAAAAGGCCCCTGGGTTCGACAACCCAGGGGACTAATTTTTCTAGGCTTGAGGACCCAGGGGTAGAAATTGCCCTGGGTCCTCCAGACCTAGGGCCCAAATGCCTTGGCTTCCGGAAACCCAAGGGCAAGAAAAAGCCCTAGGTCCTCAGGGACTCAAGGGATGCCGGGCTCTAGGTCCAGGACCCAGGGCTTAAAATTCCCTGGGTTCGAGGACCCAGGGTCCAAAAAATGTCCCTGAGTCCGAGGACCCAGGGATGCTTACTGAACCGAGGGGAGTTTTGGTCAGAACCAGTGTAGTGATATTTCACCTGGTCTAGCATGTATATACTTTCCCCAGTTCATACATCTACGAATTTCTACCATAACCACACAATGCACAACACAAAACAGGCACAACACACAACTAAAACTACAATTAAATAATTTATTTACATAAATAATTAACACAAAACTCAGGGGCCTAATTTCTCCAGGTCATCGGACCCAGAGGCAGAAATTCCCTAGGTCTGGGGACCCAAGGCCCAAATGCCCTAGGGTCGAAGAACCCAAGGGGAAAAAAAGGCCCTGTGTTCAGGGATCTAGGGCCCAAAAAAGGCCCCGTGCGGTTCACGCGCCTAAGGGATTCCTTCCGCGTTAGGCACGTGTGGTTAACGTGCCCAAGGCAGGCTAATGTTTTCCTTAAGCGCCTGAGCCACACGCACCCCACCCCCTCCCCTTGTGTTGAGAACCTAAGTATGAAGGAAAGGCAATGGGCAGAAAATGGGGCCACAAAGGAGAGCATGGGCCAGAAAATGTGCATAACAAGAGTGGCAACAGAAAGTATGCAGCCCAGCAGTGAAGCCCAATCAGTATTTGACTTAATCCTAATTAATGTAGGACACTCATGATGAGTTCCAGTAGCAATAGGATAGTCGCGACAAGAAGAATTCTAAGGGCAGAAGGATATGCATTCAAAGTCCTAGTCCTAGAAAGATAAGCCAAGAGGAAGTCCAGCTGCTGTAGAAAACAAGATAAAGTAGGAATTCTAGTCTAGGTAGGAATTCAAGAAAGACCAAGAATCTTAGTAGGATTAGGACACAAAGGATATGGTCTATCTTGATAATGTTTTATTTGACTTAGAAAAGCTTGTTGACTTAGGAAAACATATCCTAAGTGGATAAGGAACCTAAGTACTAGTTAAATTAGGATAAGGCTGTCTTAGGACTATAAATACAGCCCATTATTTGTGAGGAGCTCATAAGCTACGAATTTTGTTATTTTCTCATTCATTAATCAAGAATCAAAGGTAAGCATTCTTGCTTCTATTCTTGTTTATATTTCGGTTATCTTTTAAGAGTTGTCTTGAGATAACTTGGGCTTAAGTTAAGGTTAAGAGTTGTCTTCCTTGCTTAAGAGCTAAGGTTGAAGTTAAGAGTTGTCTTCTTCAACCAAGGCAAGTTGTGATAGGTTTAAGAGTTGTCTTGCCTATCCAACATATCTTTATATATATTAGTTAACCCGAAGGACAGCTTAGGGGATATAAAATAAGAAAAGAACTCAAGAATCAAACGGGACAGCAAGTTAGGAAGGATTTTAGTAGGCGTGTTGACCCCTAAGGTGTAGAAAAGTTGGGGAAAAAAATCGGGACCCCAACAAATTGGTGCTCTCGTTGAGAGATCAGCACAACCACCAGTTTATAAGAAGCACAATCACCCTACAAATTAGTGCTCTAGTTAAGACAGCAGCACAAACACCAATCAATTGCAAGGCATCGAGGTTACCATGTCATCTTGGCAGCATTCACCCTCACTACAGCAGCAAACTAAGGAGGACTTTGGAAGAATTCTGACCTTAGAGAGGAACCGACGCTTACTCAATGACCAGGTAAGTGATATCAAACATCAATTATCTTCTATCATCCATTCTCTTGAGCAATTGAAGAAAGACACACCACGAGTGGCTGGAAAACAAGTCAAAACTGAGAAAGCCAGGAGCAGTATACTGCCACAGCAACCTAGAAGGCTGCATTCGGAGGAAGATTTTCACCATGAGCAACTTCCCTCTCAAGAAAGGGGGAGAGTGCACATGAGTCTAGGGTGCAGAAGGGAGGTGCCACCAAATTTGCACCAGCCCCATGACCCCTATGATGAATACAGCGACGATGAGGTCTTGGATCGAAGGCCAGCAGCGTGGCAACCAAAGAGAATGCAGAGTTGTCATGAGGTAGAACGTTGGCGGACAAATAGGAGAGAAGAATGGCAGCACTACGACAGCCTAAGCTACTACACCCAACCAAAGGTAAAAATAGAATTCCCTACCTTTGAGAAAGGAGATCCAACCGAATGGATCTCCAAAGCTGAATTCTATTTTGAAAAACAAGGTGTAGAAAGGGTGAAAGGGTTGATTTTGCATCCTATCACCTATGCGGGAGAGCCAACCAATGGTGTCGTCAGCTTAAGGCTACCTATGGCCGAGAAGGTAGAAGGATTGGCTGGACAAGGTTCACACAAGAATTGATGGACAGATTTGGCTCCTCCGGCGTCACCAATATTTGCTCTGAGTTTGATGGGAAACCAAGTCTTTCCTTCATCAAATCCGAAGAGTGCTGCACCAGTTCAGAACTTGGAATACTCATCTCTACCTCCTGAGATGCCAATCTGGAGAACAAGCGAAGACGTTTCATCACCAACAATTCCAGTTGATGACAGTAGAGGAAAAGAATTGTGCGCAGAAGATGCATATGCACCCCCAAGTGAAGGCCACACTAAGGACACAAGTGCTCCAGGACAGGACTTGGTGTGTCCAAATGCCAAGATAAAGATGCAGATGTCTTGTGAAGAGTCGAACAATGCATCCGCCGAACGTCCTGACTTCATCTATTCAGGTTTATGCTACTTCTTCTACATCTTCTTTAGCACTACCAAGAGTGGAAGAACAGCAAATTAAAGTGGATGCAGAATCATATGGATTTTCATATGGATTACAAGTGCATGCTTCTACAAATTATCCACCAGAACAGGCACAATCTGCCTTGTTGGCTAAATCTGGAACAGAAGACAAAGTTCCTAATCATATTCCTGTCCAGATTGAAGGACTTGCTGATCTTTCACAGACAGATTCACATGCTGCAAGAGATCAGACCTTTAAACCATTCGTTGGTCAAACTGAAGCGAAAATATGCTTAGCATACAACAAGCTTTACAAGGCACAAATATTGGTCAAACGCCATCATCTGCATCTGTTTTAGACCCTCAATTCTCTGGACAAAATGAGGATTATTTGGGTTGCAGCTTTTACACTGAAGATCCAGACATTCCATGCAACAAGTCAGGTGTTCTAGACAGCAACCCCATTGCCAGCACAAATGCCCAAAGTTGCATGGATAGCGAGGAGGAAGCCAAGGCAGTACACTCCCCAGATCATGCAGAAGAAGGCAAAATCAACTTGCATACAGTAGAGGGCAACCACCAAGCCTACTGCCATGAGGTTATTCACAACCATTAATAGAAAAAAAACATGGCCAACTCCAAAGCATGTCACAGAACTTAGAGGATTTCTAGGTTTGACAGGCTACTATCGCCGATTTGTTCGCAAATACGGTGCCATAGCAAAACCACTAACGGATTTGCTAAAGAAAGATGGATTCCTATGGACAGAGAAGAGTGAAGATGCATTCAAGTTGTTGAAGCAAGCCATGTGTGAGACGCCAGTGTTAGCACTGCCTGACTTCAACCAAACTTTCGAGCTTCACACTGACACATGTCAAGATGGAATAGGTGTTGTCCTGAGTCAAGCCGGAAGACCTATTGCATACATGAGCAGAGTCTTAGGGCCCATGAAAAAGGAATGGTCAGTATACGCAAAGGAGATGTTAGCCATCATCCATGCAGTCAAGGTATGGCGACCTTACCTTCTTGGGAGGAAATTCTTGATCATTACAGATCAACAACCCTTGAGAAGCCTCAGAGAGCAGAAAACTACCACACCAGAGCTGCAAAAGTTCCTTGTCAAGTTGCTGGGATATGAGTATGAAATAATCTACAAACCTGGCAAGGAAAACAAGGTGGCAGGCACATTGTCCAGAAGCAATGGAGGTCAAGCTTTATGGATAGTATGTGAGCCTAATGACGCGTGCCTTACTGCCATTAGCAGAGCAAAGTGGAATGTATGGACAGAAATCAAAGAGGCAATGGAGATTGATCCTCACAGACAAGAGCATGCCAAGAAAGATTAAGAATTTTGACGTTAAGGTTAGTAAATTCACCCCTAAGAATGGATATATTTGGCACAAACAGCAGCTGTATGTACCAAACATACCAACACTAAGGGGGAAGATATTAAATCACTTCCAAACCTCACGAGAAGGAGGACATCACATGCGGATCAAGCTATACTTTTGGTCAAAAACATTCAAGGCAAAAGGTAAGAAGAAAAACAGCAGTTGTGACATTTGCCCATGGATAAAACCAGAAGATTGCAAGACCAAAGGATTGCTACAACCTTTACGATTACCCCTACAAGTTTGGGAAGACTATAATGACATCCAGCAGCATTTTTCTAACTTTCACCTTGAGGACAAGGTGAGTCTTCAAGAAAGGGGGGATTGTTGAGAACCTAAGTATGAAGGAAAGGCAATGGGCAGAAAATGGGGCGACAAAGGAGAGCATGGGCCAGAAAATGTGCATAACAAGAGTGGCAACAGAAAGTATGCAGCCCAGCAGTGAAGCCCAACCAGTATTTGACTTAATCCTAATTAATGTAGGACACTCATGATGAGTTCCAGTAGCAATAGGATAGTCGCGACAAGAAGAATTCTAAGGGCAGAAGGATATGCATTCAAAGTCCTAGTCCTAGAAAGATAAGCCAAGAGGAAGTCCAGCTGCTGTAGAAAACAAGATAAAGTAGGAATTCTAGTCTAGGTAGGAATTCAAGAAAGAGTAAGAATCCTAGTAGGATTAGGACACAAATGATATGGTCTATCTTCATAATGTTTTATTTGACTTAGAAAAGCTTGTTGACTTAGGAAAACATATCCTAAGTGGATAAGGAACTTAAGTACTAGTTAAATTAGGATAAGGCTGTCTTAGGACTATAAATACAGCCCATTATTTGTGAGGAGCTCATAAGCTACGAATTTTGTTATTTTCTCATTCATTAATCAAGAATCAAAGGTAAGCATTCTTGCTTCTATTTTTGTTTATATTTCGGTTATCTTTTAAGAGTTGTCTTGAGATAACTTGGGCTTAAGTTAAGGTTAAGAGTTGTCTTCCTTGCTTAAGAGCTAAGGTTGAAGTTAAAGAGTTGTCTTCTTCAACCAAGGCAAGTTGTGATAGGTTTAAGAGTTGTCTTTGCCTATCCAACATATCTTTATATATATTAGTTAACCCGAAGGACAACTTAGGGGATATAAAATAAGAAAAGAACTTAAGAATCAAACGGGACAGCAAGTTAGGAAGGATTTTAGTAGGCATGCTGACCCCTAAGATGTAGAAAAGTTGGGGAAAAAAATCAGGACCCCAACACCCTGTCTATACTTTGGGCGTGTGTATCCACGCGCCCAAAGAACAGCCATTGTCTTTCTACTCTGTCTTCTTCATTTTCTTACCCAAAACACCATAGTCGCACTATTTGCTGTATTTTATCTTATCTACACGCCTAATTCGCTAACGTTATGTCAACATTTTAACAATCTTGCTATTTTAACAACAATTCCTTGCAACACAACAACCAAAAACTCAATTTTGTTATTTTTTCAATCTAATTATGCAAATATTTCTAATACTTATAAATACATAAATAAAGTAAAAATTTATATAATACAAGTCAGACTAACCTTTTTTGTAGTTGTAGTTGTATTCTTTATACTGTCGAAAACGAAACTCGTAATTTATCAGCGACAAACGGCAAAAAAATGTGAAGAAAATGAATGAATTGTGGAAGGTGAAACAATTATTTGTTTTTATCTTTAAGTTATTGTCAGGGTAAAATTAAAATTGTTTATTAGGATTTAAGGATAAAATCATTTAAAGTAATTATTTTGATAAGAATGAATCAGAATTGGTAAAAAATATAAAGAGGAATAAAAAGAAGATTATTTTTTAAAAAAATTTCAAACATAAATAAAAATAATTAAAAAGTAAACGGGCAAAAGCAAATAGATCTCTGAATTTTTGGAAAATAACAAATATGCAAACACTTTGATCGCTTATGACAAATGGGTTCTTGGCTGGCTGATGATGGCTGCTGGTACAATTGTTACGTCTAATAGCAATTTTACTTTTAGCTTATGGACCTATATGTTACATAAATCAAAGTGTACACTTATTTATTATTTCTCTAAAAGTAGATACTTATTCGTTAATATCCAAACAGTAAAAAAATTAAAAAAGAGGCTTTTCATTTTTTAAGTTTGAACCTCGATCCGACATCCCACAGACTACCCACCCACCCACAATTCCTATTGGTCGAAATTCCAACTTGTACCGCTTCCTTTTTCCTTCTTCCGATGATTCGTCGTCAACTCTAGGATTCCTTCTCCACACAATGTACCACGGCTCTCCTTCTTCGTCTCCGACGACGACTCCTCTCTCCTCTCCGACGTCGTCTCTCTCCCTTACCCAAACCATCAACGGCTCCCACCATTTCACCATCAAAGGCTATTCTCTCTCTAAGGGCATCGGCATCGGCAAGCACATCGCCAGCGACAATTTCACCGTCGGTGGTTACCAGTGGGCCATCTATTTTTACCCCGACGGTAAAAACCCGGAAGACAATTCTACTTATGTTTCCGTATTTATTGCTCTAGCCACCGAAGGCACCGATGTTAGGGCGCTGTTTGAGCTCACCCTTGTTGATCAGAGTGGTAAGGGAAAGCATAAGGTTCATTCCCATTTCGATCGGTCGTTAGAGAGTGGACCCTATACGCTTAAATATCGTGGGAGCATGTGGTGAGTTTGGTTCTAATTTGCAATTTCAGCGTTTGTTTAGAAATGTTTTGCGAATTTCTGAAATTCGTTAGAAGCTTTCCTGGTTATTCTTCAGCAGTTATCCTTAGATTTTGTCAAATTTTGATATTTTTCACTTTTACCTGGAATTAAACGTGCTGGATGATGACCTTATAGTTGTGTTTTGTTTACTGCTTGTAGTAGTTGCTCAATATATGGGGTCCTTTTTGTTCTTTTATAAAGGAATTGTTTTGCGTAGAATTGGTGATTGGTATTTCTTTTGGAAATAGTTTCTATTTGCTGTAGGTTGAACTAATCACTCGCCTGTTTTGCTTCTCAGGGGCTACAAGCGGTTTTTTAGACGCGCTTTGCTTGAAACGTCAGATTTTCTTAAGGACGATTGCTTAAAAATTAATTGTACCGTTGGTGTTGTGGTTTCTGCAATAGATTGCTCCAGATTGCACTCCATTCAGGTTCCCGAGTCTGATATTGGAGATCACTTTGGTATGTTATTGGAGAATGAGGCGAGTTCAGACATTACGTTTAATGTTGCTGGTGAGAAGTTTCAAGCTCACAAGTTGGTATTAGCTGCTCGGTCTCCTGTATTTGAAAGTGAATTTTTGGATGCAATGGAGGAAGATAATCAGGAAATAGTTGTTACAGATATGGAACCTAAGGTTTTTAAGGTGAGCAACAGGGGTTTCTTTCTCTTGAAATCTTATAATTTGAATTATATGGCAGTGGAGATGAGTTGTATTAGTTGTACTTGATCTCCTAATATTTTAATGTGTGTTTTGGCAGGCCCTGTTATATTTCATATACAAAGACACTCTTATTGAGGATGGAGAATTCTCTGCATCAAGTTCATCTTCTGTGCCATCTTTATCTGATATGCTAGAAGCAAAATTGTTAGCTGCTGCAGAAAAATATGCATTGCCTAGACTGAGACTAATGTGTGAGTCTGTGCTCTGCAAGGTTATATCAGTGAATTCAGTTGCCCATATTCTGGCACTGGCTGATCTTCATTCTGCTATGGATCTTAAATCTGTTTGCCTCAAATTTGCTGCTGAAAACCTCGTCGGTATGTTCTTTAAGTTTGATCTTTTCATTCCATTTTAATGTAGGATGAGGATAATTCTAAATTCTAAACTCCATTTATATAACAATTTGGAAGATGCTGGTATGTGGTGTACAGAATATGATATATTTGCCATGGGGACTTGTGATGTTCCATCAATGAATTGCATTTGGGTTTTTCCCCTTTTGTAATTCCACACACAATTTGCTGCCCTCCTCCTCTTGCATGGAGACTAAAAGTCTGGTATTTTGTATTGTTGTCTAGCTTTGAGTGAATTTAATAGAATAGGACCCGGTGATTATATTTTGCTGGGCTAGTGGAAACTGATTTGCAGTGCCATGTTTCATGATTGTTTGAGTACCAGTAAGGAGATAACCAATAATCATGCTAAGAATAGCTAGGAATTACCGAAAAATTATTTTTATGGGTGCTCAGAAATGAGCTTCTGCAAAGAGGGAATGAAACTTGGGATATTCTTAGAATGTCAAATATTTGGTGCCTATAAGAGATGCTAAACATGAAGAGTTTTAAATTGTGATGGTATAAGTTTAAATTGAACTTTTTCCTTGCTGATATAGAGAGATGGAATGTGAATAGACTGTGAAGAGATGCAGGTGGTTTTGTAGATGAGGGAACAGAGATAGGATTAGTGTAGTTAAGGAATTTGCACTGCAATAATGTACTTGAGAACGTGGATGAAAGGTGAGGAGATACAGGTGGTTTGTAGATAAGGGGACGGAGATAGAACTACTGTAGTTCAGGAGTTGTCACTGCAAAAATGTATTTCAGAATGTGAACAAGACTGCTCTTATCAACAGAATCTGGATAGATTATGAGGAAATGCAGATGGTGTTGTAAATTAGGGGGCAGACTTAAAATTACTTTAATTTTGAATTTGTTGCTGCAGTGCTGTAGAGTGCTGTTCTTGTGTTAGTTCATTTACAAAATGGTGATTGAGCAGAAGGTTCTGAGTTTTGAATGAGGCCACACCAAGGTTGTATTGTAAGAGTCAGAGATGTCAATAAGTTAAAAATATTAGGATAAGCAATATGGACAAAGTCTAAAGGAAGATAGAGGATGAAGTCCATGTGGCATGACTGCACTAATGGGGGTAAGAGGAGGCAGGAATAAGGGCAGAATGTGTTTGGTTCTGAAATGGTGGGAGGTTCATAGTTTTTTAGCATGTCTACCAAAATATGCACATGAAGCAATTGGGAGTTAGTTGATATTTGGTAGTTTTCATCAAATTTTGTTCTGTGGCTTGTGATTTTTGTTTGGTTCAGAGTTTTCCTCTCGACTGGTGAAATTGACATAGTGGAAGAGTTTAGGACAATTAGCTCTCAAAGAATTAGCCTAGAACAGGGTGATTGTGGTTGGAACAATAGAAAATAATTAAGGTTAAAGAAATCTTAGAATTGAAAGAAAAGAAAACAATGCATAAGCTGATTATTGTTGTCCTATTTATACTAGTTAGGGCAAATCCTAATTCTAAGCTAAAAACAATTAAACTCCTTTACTAAATAGAATACTAAATAAAGTAGAAACAAAGAAAAGTTTTTCCTGACTAATTAAGTAAAATACTTAACTAAATAGGAATTTTATTAAAATAAAAAAATAAAAATCCTAATTTCACTTCGATGCTCCTGCATCAGAAATTCTATAGCAAATTTGGTGTTCCTGTCTCTTTGTTACTTTGGTAGCTATATTTTCATTTAAGTTTTCCCCTTTATATATACATCTTGAGACATCGTGGATCCAGATGTATTGATCCAGATAAAGCTATATTCGTAGCAGTCCTTGTTCCTGGATTATGTTGGATGAATTATTGTAATTTGGGTTCTGTTGCTATTTTGATAATTGAAGGATTTTCTTTCCCTTTTTTTTATTTGGATATGTTGTAACTCATAACAAGTTAGAAGCATACATAAGGGAATCTAATGCTTGTGCATGTGAAGGATGGTACAAAGGAAAGAAAACTAGAAATATAATGAGCTCTGTTGAACAAGTTTATCATTGAAGCTTTTGTTATTTTGATAATTTGAAGGATTTCTTTCTTCTACCCTTTGGATAAGTTGTATCTTGAATTAAATCATAAGTATGCATAAGGGAACACAACTCGTGCACTTGATAGATACTACAACAAAGGCACTTTAAAAAAAACAATCTAGAAACATAATGAACTGTTGAGGAACAAGTTTGAACAAAAGTAAGTTTTTTCAAGGCCAGTAGAGTGTTCTCCTTCAAGATCTGTTCTTCCTCTCATGTGTTGGTCACTGCAGTCCCTTTATCTTTCCTGTGTGCTATGTTCTCTTCGAGCATGTTGATTTTTTAATTTGGTTGACATAATGTGATACATGTGAGATCACCAATAATTACTGGTAAGATTAACTAAATCACTGTTTTCCTAAACATGATTAATAATGCTTTTATTGTTTAATGGTAAATATTGAGTTATGGATAAAAGTAAACTATTATAGAGGAGATAAGAATGAAGTTATTGATCCAATCAAGATAGCCCCAATGGAAGGCAATTTTAAGTTCACCTCATGACTTGGACAGATGAATTCATCAATAGGAAAAAATGGTTTGAGACTTTGCAGTTGCCACTAGGAGGAGTCTGGCATCAGTATATAATTTTTTGAATATAGTTTCTTTATCATTGCACATATCTCTATTGCTGCAATCATGCTTGCCTGCATGCAACTGAATGATTCTTCTCATATCACTTGCTGCATTTATATCTCCACAAGAAATAGTTAGAAGATCCCTGCCAAAAGAAATCATTAGTAGATCAAAGAAAGTATTGTTTTAACTTTTTATGAAATAATTCATTTTCTGGCAGAATTTTATTTTAAAAAAAAAGATTTAGCGTCTGATTCTGATTATGTTCACCCAAACTTCTGCAGGATGTGTTGTTATATGAACTAAAATGCTACAAATATTAAATTAGCCACATTTCTTTAGGAAAAACTTAATAGGTTTGGTATGAGTGAGGTTGTGGATATCGTTTTTAAACAACTGCAGAGCATTCTGTTTGCTAATGCTCTGCAGGAGGTCCTGGCGATATTGAAAACCTTGGAATCAAGATTGGAGCCTAACATTCGCATTATTTTGATGAGATATTTATTTCTGTTGCTCTAACTTGTTTGCACATTCTCCAAATTTCTTCATTTGATGCAGCTGTTATGCAGTCTGATGGTTTTCAATATCTTAAGGAAAACTGCCCGTTGCTGCAGTCAGAGCTACTAAAGACAGTGGCAGGATGTGAAGATGAAGCCAGCGGATCGGGAAAAAGCCAAAGCATTTGGGCACAGTTCTCTGATGGTGATGGTACAAATGATCGGAGTGTGAGGCAACAAACCTGGGAAAATGGAGGAGAAAGAAGTGGAAGCATGTGGGTGCAACTTGACGGTGGTGACAATGTTGGTAGTCCCAGGGAAGAAGACTAATTACAGCACAGAATCAATTTAGTTTCCCTAGTCTAGTGCCATCGATTGCCTTAAATGGCAAAATGTGGGAGAAAGAAGACATGAGAAAGAAACAAAAAAGGGTGATGGAAAATATTGCCTCCATTGAGCATCCGCATTGAAAATGTTGTGGTGGTGTTGTATGTTGAATTAATAACTGATGCTTTGGTGGCAATGAACTGAAGGCTGTAACTTTATTGTACCAAATACATTTTCACGGAAATTATAATTCTTCAGCTCCTGTTTTTGTTTTTTTCTTTTTTCATGTCTTTTTAAAAATTTCTGGGAAGGGGCAATGTATTTATTGAATTACTGTGTACAGTAGAGGAAACCAAACCTGGTGAACTCAGTGACATTAATTACGAACAGCGCAAAGGGCACGAATTACTCAGATAATTTGTCCAATATTTCTGGTTGTGGCTTTCCATACATGACATGAGATAATCAAATGTCCACGTACAACTTTTTGCCTGTCTTGCTAGATGGTCTTTTCAGCCCAAAAAGAGCAATACAACAAGATTTTCATATTATTGATCAAAATTCAATATGATTTAATTCGCAAACAAAATTTCTATAAAATTGGCCTAAGTGAGAGTTAGTTAGATCTTTTACTCTATTATGTATTAGGAAAATTTTATAATAATAATAATTTATAAAATAAATTTTATATGAATTTTTTTGTAATACCAAAAAAATAAAATTTGATATAAAATTTGATGGGACGGTATTATATTATTATTATTATATATATATGCATATAATTTGTTTATTTATTTATTTTTACTTTATAAAAAAAATATGATACATATGATAACAATAAACTATTATAATATATAAATTGATTTATATATGTAATATTATTAATTTTGTAAAATGTTTAAATCAATTAAAATATTATAGTTTCCCCTTGATTTTCTTTCCAACACTAATTTGGATCGTGTCAAATAACTTTAAAAGAATTTCTAACATTCAACAAGGCTATGATAAATATAAGATGAGTAAGGCTTTGTTTGGTATTGCAAGGGTAATTTTGTTTTGCTTTAAAGTAAAATTTTTCACAAATAGTAACGTTAACTTTTAATAAAATTCATTTATTTTAAACATTTAATGTTTAAAGTTAAATATTAAAAAAGTATTTAATCACGCAAATATTTTTATTAGAGGAGGGCAAAACTAAATTATTGGTTTCAATTGGTATAAAAATGTTTTAGCTTGATTTTAATTTTAAAAAATAAAATTAAACTAATAATTATTGATTTAAACTTCATCCAAATAGAAAAAATTATACTCAATCAATTATTTTTAAATTTATATCATATATTTTAATTTCACTCTTTTGAATAATAAATAGTAACTCATTTAAATTTAATTAATATAAAAATTAATTTTTATTGGATCCATTTGTTCTCTATCATTGCTCAATCCGATTTTCAATTCGAGTTAAACTAAAATAAATCAAACTTATTTATTTTAAAAAAAATTTTTAAAACTAAACGTGATGTAAAAGTTATTACATCTTAATATTAAACCAAACTTAAAATACATTGACATTATCATGTTTTCATGAATTATATAATTTAAATTTAATCCTTTTTTAAGATAAAATTATTATTTTTACAATAAAAAAGTTTAGTGTACAAATTTACAAAATACGAATCATTCAATATATATATATATATATATATTTATATTTTTTCTATCAAATAATTTTTTTTTCCTATCAGAAAATTATATCCACTCCTTGCAATATTATGAAATTCTCTCTCTCGATCGAGCAAAGATTTGGTGCATTCAATTGTATTTATTTCATATATATTTTTTAGATATGTTCAATTTAAGAGTTCTTTTTACCGTTAAACTTAATTATAGTAAATTATTAAAATTTGAAAAATGTTTAAAAATATTAAATTATTACAATTTCCATACCCATTAATATATTTATCAAACTCGTGTCATTTGAGTTGGGTCGGATGTGAATATCCGCCGGTTAAATTGTCATCTTTTTAGGCTTTTATATATAAAAAAATAATTGTAATATATTATTTTTTTAATTATTAAATTTATATATTTTTAATAATTAAGTTTAAATCTAAGTACACTATTAATACATTACAATTTTAACTTTAAGTTGTATTTTTTTTTATTTTTATAAAGCGGGGGTTTATAAAGAAAGAGTCGTAATTACAACAAAAGAATGGGTGATTTCAGTTTAAGAATTGAATAAAACGCAAAAATGTATAATACAACCGGATGTATTGTAGCATAACTCCTCCTAATCGTTATCGTGTGATGAACAGTGAGGGGATCAATAATTTTAGGTGGGCTTTCATTTTCAAGATTTGTAGCCAATGGCCCATTGCTTGTGACTTTCACAACTAATTATTGATGCTTGACATTTGTAGGCCAATTCCACAACTTCATTCATACCCCTCACGTCTCCCGATTGCAATTTGATACATGTTATTATTACTTATAATGCGTCGTTATTTTCCACATCATTTTACAATTATCTATTATATTTATAAAAATAAAAATACATGTAATTTTTTTAATAGTATCACGTGGATATTATTTAGTATACAAATTGTACTTTTTAATTTTATTTATATAAAAGTTTAACTTTTTTATTTGATATAATTTTTTAAATTTAGTATTATTTATGTGTCTAAGTGCACCATATATTTTACACATACATGCAATCCAAAGATGAGATATTAAGTCATCATTTTACCTCTTCCTCTCGAGATCAATATGTTATTATTTTTAATAAAATAAATTAAATCAAATTAAATACCACTCACTCCTTTCTTTAACTTACTTTTATGTATATGACATAATTTGTATTTATATAAATTTTAAAATATTTTTTATATAAATTTTCATTCGTTGAATCAATTTATTCTTTATTATCGAAATTAATTAATTTATATTTAAAATACAATATTAAATGATTGAATACAGATCAACTCAATAATTTACAAACTTTATAAGTTTGTGTCACAAAAATAAAAAGTACCTAATCTCAACCCACACACCCACTTGAACAAGTGGTGGTGTCATTCTCACTTGTCGCTGCTGCTGCCATTTTCCATATAATTACTTCCACTTTCCTGCTTGCACGCATCAATCATGCAATCCTTGTTGTATTTTTACGATCAAATTCAATATCTTTCATTTTTTTCAAGTGTTATGTTATGTAGCTTCAACTTGCAAAAAACTCGCATGTTGCTATTATTCGTTGGGATTTTACTTTATAGTCCCTTAACTTTTTGTTTATTATTAAATAAATATATAACTTGTAAAATTACTAAATTTTATTGTAATGATAGTATTTTAACTAATTTTAAAAGCTAAAATACTTTTTAATTTTACATACGAGATTAGTATGATTTTACTATTACATCGGCTGACACAAAGAAATTATATTATTTTTTATTTAATCAATAACGTTTATCAAATTTTAAAATATTTTGTATTTTATAATTAACCATTCTTGCCGTATCATCTTCACTTCAATAAATTTTACCCCATAATATTAATAATATTGAAATAAATTAACTATGAACTTAATAAAGTTAAGTGAGAGAAAGTATAAAATAAGTGGCATCTCAAGTATTCCACCAGCTAATTTCATGCAAGACTTTTGCTTATTAAAAACTATAAATTCTTAGTTAATTTAATATAATTTTGATGGTAAGTATTTAGTTAATGAACTATTTAGTGGACAATTAACCACTTTTATTTCGTATTTTTGTTGATATTTAGATTTTATATTTTTAAGTGTCAACCATTTTTATTTTTTTATGTAAAATTTATATATTTAATTTTTTTAAAAAATTTTAAGTGACATCTAATCAGTAAAACTATTCAATTAATAAAAAGAGAGATATTTATTTATTGATAATAAATAAAAAAATAAATATTATAAATTTTTCTAGTTATATTTATTAAAATTGTAACTTACTTTTAATTTTTTTCATTTATTATTAATAAATAAATTTATCCTTTTTCGTTAATTATATTGTTTTGCTATATTATCAATTCTAATAAAATAGAATTAATTTAAGATTTTTTTTTGAGGTTTTGAGTTGATAATTATTTTTTATTTTTTAGAAATTAAAAAATATATAAAATTTTTTAAATAAAAAAAGATTTTGAAGTAATTTTTGTTACGAAAATCAATTCGTTTTGTCAGAATAACCACGGAGAATCTAATCCCCTTTCTCTCCATTAAAACTGCATGTACAACTCGACATTGTGGGCAGTTTGGCCCTCGCTCTTCCATGACAGACATGCCCAAACTTTTAGGAACTATTTCCTAAAAACTTGGGTTGCTCTCCCACTAACAAAGCAGGGGCCACTTGCCGCAATACCACCATACGGCTGTAATTAGGTCGGCTCACTTATCTTGTAATTTGAGGACGATCAGTACAGAAGTCCACCAGATATTAGGCATGTTGTCTCGCACATCTCTCTTCTAACCTGTTATGAGAGTCACATAACCATTCCTTTCAGGCTCGTCGACCCCCTTCTATTGTTGGTGAAATTATGGTATCTGCAAAATATATTTAATTCTTTTGGAATATACAATTTAGGCCATAGATCTAATCGAATTAGTGAGAGCATTGGGCATGGGCAAATCCCTTGCAACAAATGTCAACGGTGTTAAAAAACGGACAAAAAAAGTAAATCTAGTTATTTTAATAACATTTGGGGTTCAATTATATAAAAAGTTGGAGCCTAAATGAAAAAAAAACTTAATATGAAACAACCCATAATTTTCTTAGACACGTCATCAGTTTTCCTTCATTTTCTCGTTGTCAAATTCAATTCAACCAAGAGGGAGAAATAGCGAGAGAAGTGAGGGGAATTTCTTCCCTCTCCGGTCTTGTCTCTGTAATCTCTGTCAGCTTCCCTGTTTGAAACCGACCCGAAGGTGCACATTTTTGTTCATAGGGGATGCGGGCAGGGTTTTCTAAATTTCATTGTAGATAACGTACTACAGGGATTTATGCAAATTATATACAAGAAAAAAAATCATCTTGTAGATTACTATTTGTGGTGTATTTTAGTTACATATTGAGCTTCTTTTATGGGTTTTCTTGTTGATTCTCAAAAAGATGGTGGTAATGGTGGTTTTGGAGTGTTGGGTGGTTGTGTTAGGCCGTTGGTGAGGAGGAAACGGGTGGATTCTGTCCATGTTAGGATTGAGGGGCACCATCAATTGGCTAAGGACTTGACTGTTCCTCACCTTGTTGCAATTGGTAACTCAGTTTATCATAAACTTGATCTGGGTTCTGCGTTTTTATTTTCATTTTTCCTTGGTTTTGGATTTTTTTTTCTGGTTGTTGGGTTTGGGTGATTGTGATTTCCCCCCGAAATGATGGCAAAGTTTGTGTTCTTGGAGTTTGGACTAATTGCTTGTATCATTATGAGTTCTCCTTACATTCTTTTGGTTCGTTTTTTCTCAAAAATTTCAGCTTCGGTTCAGTTCGTATTTTCATTTGTGTGGAGAAAATATTTATATGTTTGATCGTCTGGTTAATGTTTAACTTGTAACATATGATGCTGCGGTTGTTGATTACATTGCTTCTATTGTAGCTTTTGATCTTTCAAAGAATTTAGTGCGTACGCTGTAGCTAGGTGGTGGATTCATGTGAATTTCATCTGTTTAGGCGGTACTTTGGATCTATCTGGCTTGCAATTTTTATTGCTAGAGCTTGCTGTTGAATTTTTGCATTAACTCGGTATAGGTGTAGGCTCAACAATTGGAGCTGGAGTTTATATTCTAGTTGGAACCGTTGCTAGAGAACATTCAGGACCAGCTCTCGCCCTTTCCTTCCTTATAGCTGGAATAGCTGCTGCTTTTTCGGCTTTTTGCTATGCTGAGCTTGCAAGTTGTTTGCCGTCTGCTGGGAGTGCCTATCATTATTCATACATATGTGTTGGAGAAGGGTAAATTCTTATTGCCTTTTACTGGTACAACTTCTACAGTTTGGAGATATAGTTTGGCTTCTTGATTCATAGAATTTTATACAGTTCCTGAAGTGTGACAAACTAGCAATCATCTGGGTCATAGTGATCATTGTTACTGTGGACCTAAATTGATTAACCTAGATGATGTTATTTCACCTCTCAAAATAGCTTTGATATATCTGACGTTCTTGAATAAACAATGTAATTTGGCAGTGTTGCATGGTTGATTGGCTGGGCTCTAATACTCGAGTACACAATTGGTGGTGCTGCTGTTGCTCGTGGCATGTCACCTAATCTGGTCTGGTTAATTTTATCAAACTTTCATTCTTAATTTATTTGGTTCAGGTTTTAAGAGGGAGTCATATGTATTTCACCTTTTCCTCTAATTTAGAGCATGGTTTAATTTGTATTGGCTGTTCATTTAACTTATGGATGTTTATTTCTCAATGTTTTCTTTTTGACAACTAATCACTTGTTTATTGATTTGATTTATGTATTATGTGAGTGATGTTACCAGTTGCTATTGAACTTGTTGCCAATGCCAAGGGAAATCTTTGTAGTTCTTCCAAAATGCTAAGCAAGCTTTAAGTAATGATATTTGTGTTAGAATTGTGGGAGTTACTGTGAAGTACAGCATACATAGTACTGACGTCTCATTATTCACTGGGCTTGTTTTTCATTTTTTTTAGGTCTTGATAATTGACAGTTTAAGAAGCAACCAGCTCTATAGGTTTGACTTTGGATTTTTTTTATCATGTTTGATTTTCATTTATGTAATTGTAGTGGAAATATGTGAACTTTTTCCCTCCAATTTACTTAAGAGTACTAATGGTATCTTTTGTTTTATTTTTGGAAATTCCATTTGAAGGTTGGGATGGTCTAGTGCTAAATTATATGTTTCTGTTCTTACTTATTTATTTGTTTATTTTTAATCATCCATGCCTATAGGCTATGCTTTTTGGAGGTGCTGATAGTCTGCCTTTGTTTTTGGCTCGTCGCCATATTCCTGGGCTTGATGTTGTAGTTGACCCTAGTGCTGTAATTCTAGTATTTATTGTCACTGGGCTTTTGTGTGGTGGTATCAAAGAGGTATTCTTTTGCTCCCTTCACTTCTATTTTTTGTTTCTTTTATCAAGCAATTTTTCATTATGGGTATAATTGGTTTCATTTTATTTAAAGTTGTAACTTCTCTGCAGAGTACCTTTGCACAAGCCATTGTTACCACTGCCAATGTATGTGCCATGCTTTTTGTCATAATAGCTGGTAGTTATCTGGGATTCACAACTGGATGGACTGGATATGAACTTTCTACTGGGTAATGGCCATCTCATCTTCTATATTAATTATGGTAAGATCAATTTATTGAGTTGTCAATTTAATTGGTTATTGTTGCTTTTACAGTTATTTTCCCTATGGGGTTGATGGAATGCTTGCTGGTTCTGCAACAGTCTTTTTTGCATACATAGGTTTTGATGCAGTTGCCAGCACTGCTGAGGAGGTATATATGTAGTTCTTCTCCCTCTCAAGTTATCCTCTATCTCTCTGTGGTAGTTTGCAGTTGTTTTTGGAGTAATGTCTTCATGTTTTTATAAGTTAACTTCTGCATTTTAATTATTATGTCAGGTGAAAAATCCTCAACGAGATTTGCCCCTGGGGATAGGAACTGCGCTGTCTATTTGTTGTGCATTATACATGCTGGTGTCCTCTGTTATTGTTGGTCTGGTGCCTTATTATGCAATGGATCCTGACACTCCAATCTCTTCTGCTTTTGCAAACCGTGGGATGCAATGGGCATCGTGAGTATAATGCTGGTTGAAACCACAATTTGCTAGATTTTGTTCTGTAAAGAAATTAATATTATTGTTGTTGCTATATTTTGGGGTTGCAGGTATGTAATAACTATCGGAGCTGTTACTGCACTGTGCTCAACATTAATGGGTTCAATGCTTCCTCAGGTAAATAAGGGAATGCATAAAATTTTCTTCTAGAGCAGCACAGTTTTTGTATTTACTTGATGTCCCATGAAGTTTCAAGGAAATGATGTTACTGCAGTATTCATTTTCTGGAATAATGATTGGTTTGAGCCTTTTGGAAATGGTCCATGATAATTTGGATCTAAGTTGGAAGGTTGATTGGTGCTTGATATGGATGCACCATTACATGTTTTGGTTTATCAGCTTTCAAAATATTGTTGTTAGAGGTGTCTAAAGGTCGGGCTTGCTCGGGCCAGGCACAGCCCGACCCTTTAGCAGTAAAACACGCCCTCGCATGACAAGCTAAAAGGTTGGGGCCCTTCACAGGACCAGGCCGGACTAGGCACACAGGCTTTGGGCCTAGGCCCATGGGCCCCACATGTAATTTAAATCAAAAAATAAATTTTTTTGAAAAATTATAAAAGCCTGCAGGCCGCCCGGCACTGCTCATTAGGGTCAGGGCCTATGGGTCATGCCAGGTCTCTTTCTTTTTTTACCAGGCTGGGCTGGCCCAGCCTTCTTGACACCCCTAGTTGTTGTCCTCTTTCTGTGAATATCATGTCTGCATGTGTAGAACCAGATAACTTTTACAGGACTGTTATGTTATTATTTGATGATGCGATTATGTTTTTATGGAGGAGATAGTAACTCAAATAATTTCATTATTGAACATACTGTCATCCTTTTCTTCCTCTAAAAATTTATATGGCTTATAGATCCACACTATTATCTGAGCTTTGTTCTGTGTGTATGTCTTTCTCAGCCTCGAATTCTGATGGCAATGGCTAGAGATGGACTGCTGCCACCATTCTTTTCCGATGTCAATAAACATACTCAAGTTCCAGTCAAGGGGACTATTGTGACTGGTATCATTGCCGCAACCTTGGCGTTTTTTATGGATGTCTCACAGTTGGCAGGAATGGTGAGTGTTCAGTTGCAAGCAGGATCTCATGTTGTTATTTTGTGGTCTGTTTTTGTTATTTGTTGGGGTGGTTGCTTACCCAGTATCAGTTAAATTTTTTATCAATAGCCGCTTTTATGGATGTATCTCTGAAGTGTTAGTCAGTCTTCCTTATGTTTAATAACATTGTTTGTCCATATAAGGCTTGTTTGAAAATTACTGTTGTTATCTGATTTTTGATAGAATTCCTATCTAAAAGGCTTTTCTTATTAGCTAGGTCTCTTAGCATGGTTTTTCTTTCGTTTTTTTTTGCTGTTTTATTTTCAGATTTGGCTTTATTTTACTTTATATATGTGCATGCGCATGTTTGTGCATAAAAGATGAATTTAATGTGGGTACCAATATCAATGAAGTATACTTTAGTGTATTCTAGTACTAAATAGATACTACTAGGTGGATTTCTGGGTCCTGAGCAGGTGGGCTGTTGAATTATATGGTCATCAGCGGCATGCAGCCAGTCGAATTTATATGGATTCAGAGTTCTTGATGATTGCTTTCCATGTGCAGGTCAGTGTGGGAACACTTCTTGCTTTTACTATGGTGGCTATTTCTTTGTTGATTATCAGATATGTCCCACCAGATGAGGTTCCAATTCCATCATCACTCCAGTCGTCAATTGATTCTGTACTATTGCTATATAATCAGAGTTCTCTGTATACTAGTGGGAAAAACCTTGCTGTTGATGTTGGCACTTCAAATGACAGTACCCAGCCTTTACTTGGCACAAAGAATGCAGCAGTTGGTTTTTCTCTTGTAAAACTAGTTCAAGGTATTGTATGACTTTTTTGTTCAGCCTTCTGGACCTTTAACATCAGTACTTTATGCTCAAAAGCTTCTCCAATTAGTGCCCGAAATTTACCATGTGGTAGTTTCCAAATTTCACAAGTAACTATCATGTTTAAACCGCTATGTGCAATTATTTTTGAAATGCCAATGAAAGGGAATAGAAAAAGATGCATTTTCTGATGTAAATTATGTGCCTTTGGAGTGTGTTTTAACTATGATCCATTTTTCTTTTGTATCATATTTAGATTTGTGGAGGTTGGATTGAGTTGGACCTTGGAAATATTACATACTAGATTCCCTGTGAACATTTATTCCTTTTACTCCGCCTTTTGTTTTCTGCATTCTGCTTAAGTGTTTAATTCTGTTTTATATGATGATTATTGCAGACATTTTCCATGAGGAGAACAGGCGAAAAATTGCTGGATGGACTATAATGTTCACATGTATAGGGGCTTTTGTTTTTACATATGCCGCTTCAGATGTGGGCCTTCCCAGGTTTGCTGATGATCTTAAGTGCATTTATCAAGCTGGTTTCATAGCGATGGATCTCTCCTTGCGTGCTTATACACATCCAAACCTGTCTCCATTTTATTTAAAAGATAAGCATTGAAGGGAAATGAGTGTATTTTTTGTAAGGATTTTTGGGGATTGATTATTTACAACCACAAGCTAAAGCTACAGAAGAAGTGAGCTTCTAAGAATTTTTTAGTCATGCAGGATAAATTTTACTATTAGATATAGATCAGAGCAGAGAAGGAAGAAATCAATATGCTCTTATTCCAGAAAGGATAATGCCTTGATATATTGGTTATGACTTAGCATAAACCTCTAGTACTGAAGATTTGAAGAAAATTTTGGTAGTCCCCTGTTTTGTGCTACCATTCGTGAGGACAATTTCTTTGAAATATTTTTGTCATTATTTTCTAAAAGCAGTTCGAGAGTCCAGTATTTTCCTTGTTTCTTACATTGATTATTCTTCTTCCAGGCTTTTTCGGTTCACTTTGTGTGGAGTTGGTGGTGCTCTTCTTCTATTTGGTCTGATTGTGCTGACCTTGGTGGATCAGGATGAGGCAAGACATAGCTTTGGGCATGCAGGAGGTATGTAATTTACTAACAAATGTGTAGTTATCCAGTCGATAAATTTGGTTTAATTTGACTGGAAACTAACTTGCATTTCACATATCCACTGGTTATGTCCTAATCATGCTGCTTAGGGTATGTTTGGGATTGAGGTAGTACAAATTTTAATCCAAAAATACAGTAGGATAAAATTACTTGATGTAATGGGAGGCAAGTGGTAAGTATTAGCTGCCCAGTAAAAGTGGTGTTTGGTAAACACAACACTTTGTTGCTGTGCTGTCAAAGTTTAATAGAAGCACCTCAGTTCAAAATATACCCCTAGTTATTTAAGAACTCCAGAGGCAACCCAAGGCTATTCATAAATAATTTCTTTTTCAACTATTTTAGAATGGATGGATTTCCTCAACTGAAAATCTCTGATCACTTTGATTTTTTGACAATATTGTTGTAACCTTTGATGTTTCAGAGATTAAGTTGTTCTGGCGCTTTGGACCCAGTGTTTACACCTAAAAGACATCACAGCATTTGCAGGATTTATCTGTGCTCAAATGTGGGAACCAGTCGTTTAAACTAATGTTATAGATTTGTGTATACTACAATATATAGATATGAGCATACATGTGGTTAACTACATGCATGTGGAGTCACTGCTCTTGCTCATTTAAGTTCTTGGTGAGAATTTGTCTTCATGTATGGTTAAATTATGACATGGAATATTGTTTTCTTTTTAGGTTTCTTATGCCCTTTTGTTCCACTTTTACCTATTGCATGCATTCTTATCAATGCCTACCTGCTGATTAATCTGGGGTGAGTATCTAGTAAATCAATATGCTGTTTTATCATCCAACTATTGTTTTGCATTTTTCTAAATCTCATTCAATTTTCTTCTTGCATAATGTTTTCTGCCAACTTTCAGAGCTGCCACTTGGGCTCGTGTTTCAGTATGGCTTTTCATTGGAGTGCTTGTTTATGTATTCTATGGCCGCAAACACAGCTCACTTCTGGATGTGGTGTACTTGCCCGCTGCTCATGTTGATGAAATTTACCACAGTTCTGGAGATACTTTGGCTTAGTCATAGCTACACTGGGTTTAGTTGTACAGAAGAATCTCTTTGTTTTATGCTTGAAATTTCCTCAACAACAAAACAATAAATCATATTTGTATTTATATTGGTTGATGGTTTAGTTCTACAAAAGGGTCTGTTCAGCCTTATGTTTGTAGAGTTCTATCTATTTCTAATTATATTGGTTGATGGCTTGAGACTGGAAAACAGTGTACACGATATGCCAACTCAGGGACATTATTTCTCTCCAGTGATTCTTAAATTCTCTCTACTTTGCCTTTCCTGGGATTTCCTTATTCTTGCCCAACTGTTGGGTTTCCTGCCCTATTGATGATAATTTTGATTTAACAAAAGCACTTTAGGGGGTGCAGCGAGAGAAAAATTAGATAATTAAATAACTACTGCCCCAACAAAATTGAGAAAAAAATAAAATTAAAGAGACCACTTTTCAAAAACATGTCAAGCTTTTCATTTTATGAAAATTTTAGGCTCTTAATTTGCGATTTTGTTGGAATGAACAACTGACTATCTATTAAATAGTGAGTAAATATTAATTTCTCAATGTTTTTTAAATATATTTTTTTAAGATGGAAATACAACAGCTACAAATATACTTCGAGTTTGGAATGGATGTCTGATTTTTCAGCCAGTCATATGTGTAAATGGTTACCAACCCACTGCCAAAATTCAGCTTCTAGACATCTGTAATTTGATGAAAATGTCTTCCAGGAACGAAAAGACAATGCTTTAGCACTACACATATCACATATATTTCACAGAAAATGACAAAATATATAATATGGATGAGTTGATAAACAATATCAATCTGGGAAGATTGGCAAGAGCAAGTGTGAAAATTGCGCCAAGCGCAAATATTGAAACGAGCGCTAACAATATCTTTCCCATGAACAGAAAACTGATTCCTGGTTTTGGAGCGCTGCCAAAACGTAAACAATGACAGCAGGGAAAAAAGAAAGAGCAGTGGAGCTGTGCAAGGAAGAAAATGCCACGCATGTTACCAAAATGATATGAAAAGTCGTATGAATTTGATCGAATCAAGCCTTCAAGGTATGGAAGCTTGTCCTAAAGCCAGGGTACTGTGCCAAAATTTGATCGAATCACTAGGCAGCCGACAAATGGTAACTAAAAGTGGAGTCTTCTGAAGTGACACCATCGGTCGTGCATGTTTCAGATTTTGTGAACTCATGACATACATGCAAAGAAAAGGAATTGCTCACAGAAGCCAGAGGAAGGAAAAATTTAGAAAATACTACCCATTGTTTTTCTTAAGCTAATTGGACCGGCCTGGGCTTACTCTACTATCGGTGCTTTGAAGACGAGGAAAACCAAATTTACAGGCATCGAGGCTATGAAAAAGAAGGATTGACATGCAGCTGTGCACAATGCACCTACTGACACACTTGAATGACAACAAAAAGAATTAACTGGAGCCAACTGAGTTAGAGCTTTACTTTAGCGAGTTCAGCATTCTTCTCATGTAGGTGAGATTCCACTTTGCAAACTTTGATTTCATGTAATTTATTCGTTAGTCTGGTAATCACCAATGAATAATTATTTAATCCTGGCACCAAGGACAAAGCACTGCAAGTAAAAGATATCATTCATCAACAGAATCTGAGCATTTAAAATTAAGATCAGATTTTAAGTAACACTGATGTAAGGCAAATAACCATAGCATGGATTACAATCAAGAGTTTTGACTTGCAAGATTAGACAAAAGGGCTACTGCATGATCTACTTTTTGGTTCATCAATTAGAACTTAAAAGAGGGGGAAAACAGCCTTCCTTGGTTATGCATTCTTAGTGACAAGGGGAGGATTTAACACATTATTCAGGGCACTTAACAGTTAAAAAATTATCACTTTTTGAGGGCGGAGAACTGAATTTATATGGGCGTCAATGGATAGCCAATGGATTTGTATGCTTTAACAAACATTCTCTGACTCACGACAAGAACTTGTAATACATGATTTTGTTCTGTTTGTTTTATAATCTGAACTATCACCTCTCAACTTTGAATCCCTGGACTCATAACTTAGCAAAATTGACGTATGTTTACTAGTCAACATCAAAGACACAGAGAATTACCAACAAAAGCAAAATATGCACAAAGTAGTTACTCCCAGCTTAGATGCTGTGACTCTTCTATATGTCCATATATCTACAATTGATTTGCATAAACATGGTCCACTAACTTACACATTTATTTATATGGAGTCTTATCATACATTTTTTTAATTTTATTTTGAAATAAATTTTATTAAAAATCTCCCTTATGATCATAAATTAATTATAAACATTATCTAGATAATATTTTATATCTATTTTAGGAATTAATTTCATCATAAATTGTTGGTATTGATTATGTAGAAAATACAGAAGCGAACGCGCACACATAGATATGAAGTTAAAGGTGATAATTTCAGACAAGAGGATATGAAGGTTCAAGACAAAGGAAAACAAAATTGTTCACATTGGTGAAGAGAAAGGATAAGAGCGGGACACACAACCGGTAGCCATTACTTCATGGAAAGCACAAATGGCCACTTCTCTCAGAGATTTAGTTTCGCAGAAAATGCTCATGTGAATGAATTCAAGGCCTCAACAAATAATGTTGTTACAGCTCTTGTGATTCCAAAGAACTAGGTTCAAAACCTTTTGTATTGGGTGAATCTGTTTTCACGTTTCATTTCAATGAAATCGATTGTCTTTTTATACAATTGGTTGAGACAGGGCACAGTTGTTCATGGTATATTTCGCAAGAATCACCTTGAAGTGAAGGCACAAGTAACATCTCTAATGGTGAAATTTGCATTTTCTAACAGAGATTCCCCCTGGGATGGCTTTTGAGATGTTAGCTAAACCCATTTTTGGTTCAGAAATAGAAAACAATCTCTTGCAGTGCTGCATTCATTCTCCATGACTCAGTAATTTTCTTTATAAAGATTTATAGATTCTATCTTTCAATTGTTTTTTCAGACAGCAGGAAGTATGCAACAAGGAGACTTATTTTGAAATTGTATTGCAGCTGCATCAGGGTGTTAGGGACACAAATCTGAGAAAAATGAAGATACAATAATAAGGGAAAGCTCTATTGCCTGCACACACATACAATTATTATTTTCTCTAGTTAAATGGCAAATGAAAACAGATTCATCCAATACAAAAGGTTTAAAAATGATGACCATCTACATTCTTCAACAGTACATAAACTTAGCGACTCTCCCAATCTTTCAACTTCTTGCTTCCTTTGGGTTTGGATATGGGTGCATTCATCCCTGCCATTTTTGCATTGTACTTAGCCCGAAGAGGATCATTGTAAGTCCACCTGCCGAATGGAAAATAATGCCAATGATTCCAAGGACAAACAAATATCATGCCTTAAACCAAATATCAAGATACCATTATTTTTCCATTTTTCATCTTTTAGCGGTGCAAAGACTGTAAACCATTAAGAAGAACCTCTCAAAAAAGATAAAGCAAATATTTCTAATAATTGCTTCCACATCCCAACAAAATTAAAACTCAATAAGGGAGCAGTCTGGAGACATTGTTCTTGATTCAAAAGGTCAAACACAGCATTATCATGAAAATAGTCATGCAGCTAACATATTCACTGTCTCCATTGGCTTGGTTCCATATAATTGATATGTAAGTGCAACTAAAGAAAAAGCATGATATTAGTTTTTACTTTTACTAATAACTGGAACAACACTATCAGAACAGGGAAAAAAATATAATAAAATCAAATCAAATCATGCCAGCAAGCTATAGGACCAAAGAATATCCAACTCTAGCAATATCATTTGCACCTAGAACATCACCTCTTTTTGCCTAACATTTCCTTTTGGATATGGTAATATCGCCATTTGATAAAAACAACAGATTTAAAGAAACAGTGCAATAGGAACAGAGTTTTGCAATCATCTGGAACAACACTTGACTTAACGGCCCACTCAATATAACATTATTTTTGCTCTAAGATCTTCACAGATATTATTGAAAAGAAAAAATTTTACCAGAATGCAAATACCAGCAAGCCAAACAATAAAAATTAATAATTTATTAAGCCATTCTACAATCATTCAATCAATATTTAAAGACATCCAGGTGTTTTTAAAACTTTTTGGTTCTTCAAACAGAATGTGAGCAGTACCATATCCTCATAACTATATTGATTGTACCAAAATATTAGAGTAAGAGAAGAAACAGATTGTCCACAAATAGACATGAATTTACAGAAAATATCTAGAATAGTTCATGTGTTATATAAGATTATTTGCCACCATAAATATATTGATGATTCTGCTTTAAGATTAAAACAGATTCCAACTTATGAACTTAATACATCCCAGGTTGCATGGGCAATAATCACAAATGAACAAAATATCTGCACCAATATTTGTTAATGCATCATGTTCTTTCACAGTCAATAAAATGTTTTCGTCAATTTCAATACGTCATAAGCCACCATAATCAACACACCAGATTTCACTAATCTAGAAGCATATACTATTTATCTTGTATTGCAGAGCTAAAATATAGATGTAAATGCTCATTAAATCAAAGCAGCAGCAGATGAACATTGGTGAAGTGGATGCTCAAAGAATAGGAATTGGAGAAAAGAAAATAAATAAATAAAAGTGAATCCAAAAGGGACAATTGCACTTACGGATTGTTCCAATCAGTAGTATCCTCATTGACAAGATGGGTCCATTTAGTCCTCCCACTACGACCAAAGTGCTTCACCTGCATGACCTTAGGCAATATGGTCTTGTCCATCTTATCCTCTCCAGTAGGGGCAGAGAAATCACGATGGTAAATCTGGTCTGCTCCAACAGTTGCAGCATGGTCATCAGAATCCGATTGAAAGAAAGCACCCTTGTGGTAATATTTCTGCATAAACCTCCATTTCTGCTTTGGTGGTAGAGCAGGTTTGGGATTCCTCCTCTCCCACTCCCTTCTCTCTTCCTCTGTCATGTTTCTCACCTTCTCAGTCTCTTCCCTCTCCTTCAAAATTGCCTCCCTGGCCTCTCGGTCCCTCTTGATCCTCGCAATCTCTCTCACCTTCCAAGCCTCGTATTCCTCTGCCTCATTAACTTCATCATCAGTATCCACATCAGCAATATTAGCATCCATTTCCATATTCTTCTGAATTTCTTCATCTTTGCGGACCTCTTCAACCAGTATCTGCTTCGTCTCCACCTTCCTCTCCTCCAATTTCCTCTTTGCCAACTCCTCGAGGGCCTGTTCTTCAGCCTCAAGACGTTCACGCTCAGCTATGGTATCTCTCTCTGACTTTGGCACAAATACAGGCTTCAACATTGCAATACCCATTTGTTCTTCTTCTGAGTCGGTCTCATACTCAGACTCCTCTTCCTCTTCTTCTTCAATTGCTTCCTCCTCTTCTTCTGGAAGAAGTGCCGCTTCTTCTTGCTCCCTCTGAAGCAACTTCTCTCTAATCCTTCTTCTCCTCTCCTCCAGTGCTTCCTCATCCTCTTCCTCCACATCCAATCCTTCTTGCCTCTTGTTTTCCTCTTCCTCCGTGGAGATAATCTCAGCTTGTCGAATGCGTCTATGATCAGCTCTAATCTCATCACGATTATCTATCCTACTCTCAGCCAAACGGCGTAGCCTAGGATCATCCTTCCTGCCAATATCTAAACCTTCTTGACTTGGGAAAGCTTTCTCAAGGGTAGCTGCCCTCGCCATCCTAATATCATTGTCTTCATCAATATCATCTGCCCACTCGGGCGCTTTACCAGGCCAATACCTTTTTACCTTTGTTTGCCCAATTTTTCCTTTAAGCTTATCCCTAATAGCAATTATAGTATCACTAACACCCGCTGTGACCGACATTTTAGCAAGCAGTACAAACCAGAGGAAGGAAAAACTTCAAAGAAAAAAGCAGAAAAGCACTTCAGAAAACACCCTGGTCTCCCCTTTCAAATCTCTCAAGGTAAAAACTAGATAAGAGAAACCTCCACGTTTTACAAGATTTACTTAAACACCCTGAAACCAAAAATAACAATAATAAAAAATTGATACTTAGATGGAATCTACTCAAATCATAAACCAAAACAAATAACTAAAAATTGCAAAAAGTACATATTACATGTTACCATCTACAATCATAACAGTCAGAAAAAGTTAATAAACAACCACATAGCCATTCATGTAAATGAGTAAAAAATGGCCCAGGAAGCAAAACAAGCTCGTTCACAACAATCCACAAAACAGAAACTTCATGTACAAAATGTTTAATCTTGCATGAATATTATCTCAATCAAATCATTCAACAAAAATCAATACCCTATACCAGGAAAGAGAAAAGAAAAAAAATCTAACTGTTGACTACTAACCATTAGATGACGAGTTACCCCAAACTTTTCGTGATTTCTCAAAAAGCAGACTGTGATATAGAGGAGAAAAAAAAACTCAAAACCTAAATCTCATAGCCGCAACCCAAGAATTTGAATAAGGCAAAACAGAAACCACAGCCCATACCAGCAGACTAAACACGAAACCATTTATATTCTGAGAGACAAATATTTGAGAAAAAATAAATAAATAAAAGGCCCTATTTATCAATTAGCTCTTTAAGAAACAGAACATGTATCGAACGCTCATAAATTCTACTCGGATAAGATACATTAAAAACATAAATTACCATTAAAAAGCAAAACTGTGGAATTTCACAGTGACTTTAACCCTATTAAACGAGAATTCATACCACTAAACAATAAGCGGTTTCGAACCGAAAATTGAAAATAAAGTGGGATTGTATAAAATAAATTAATAAATGATTTATATATATTTACCTTAGGGTTAGGGTTAGGCTGAACTTCGAAAGGGAGCGACGACAGTGCCAAGTATGGACCAAAATGGAGGTGATTTGGATTTTTTCCATTACCAGATGTCACGTGGAAGGCACGTGCCGTATTACCGGAATATAAACGGGTTTGTATAAGTTGGTTCCGAGTTGCAGCAAATAACCGGGATTCGTTTGGCCCTGAAAGTCTTAATTTTATAAATAAATATTAAATAAAAAGAATTCTAAAGTTTGGTATTTGAGTTTTTATCATTTTACCAAAAAATTAAAAAAATTATTCTGTTATTTTTATGAAATAAAATTTTAACTAAAAATGAAATTTCCAAAAATAAGGATTGTCATGTTCTCCAACTCATGATTATAAATGGGGACTAAAATTAACCTTAATTTTTTTTTAATTACATTTTCTGTCTTCTTTTAAAATAATTAAAATATTAGTATTCATATATATATATATATATAATATATATAATATATATATATATACACACACATTATTTTAAATTTTTTTATGTTATATATTATTTTAATTTTTATGTTTAATGTTTTAAATTTTTATATTAATTGTTTCAAATTTTTTTCTTCACATTTTAATTTTTAATTTAAAAAATATGAAATATATTTTAATCAAGTCTTGGCAAATTGAGATAGCAAGCTATTCCCAAGTAAAATTTCATCATTTAGTTATGAAATGACAAATATAATGTTGAGACCAGGATCCTAACATACCAACAAGATGTCTAAAATGTTGATTACATCCAAGGCTGCGTGCATGTAAGCAACCTAATATGAAATGCAATGATGACATGATTGACTTGCTGGGTTTTGCTTTTATCATTTTGATTCTGTTTAGATTCTTTTGTAGTGCATAGGAAAGAAGAGGCGGGTAATCAAATTGAGATCAAGAGACCACGATTCTTAATTTATGAATGCACCTGTTATGTACCACAAAAGGAGAAGAGGTGGCACAAATCAGTGTAAATATTGATCCCCAAATAATACACAGCCCAATTACAGACCTTATGCTTTCATTCAGCATCCAATCTCTTCAATAACTCATAGACCAGCCTCTGCAATAATAACTAATAAATGAATAGGTGACACTGAACGGTGCTGTGCTATTGTTACCTTCAATGCAACATCTGGAGGAATACAGTTAATAAGAACTTCGTACAACTATCCTTGAACCTGAAACAGCTAAAGCACATAGAAAGTTTGTTGATGAGAAAAATGAAGCAGGATGAACATAAAATCTAGATGTAGGACGTTTGCATTAATATAAAAATATTAACTAAATAATTGGCAGGTTTAGGACTTGTTCTTGGCAAAAAATCCGACTTTGGTCGGCTTATTCTGCATACAAAACCTTGTTATGGCAAAACATATTCTTCTAGACATGGAACATATATAGGAGGAGGCATATGACTTACCACATACTCTTCATACAAGCAAAAGGATTCTTAGAGCATAAAAATACAATTATTGACTTCTCTGTAACATAAAACATATATCTGCTAGACATGGCGTCTTTTTCTTATAACAAAAATCCAGAGTTGATAGAATTCAAATATGTTGTAAAACATATTCCTCCTATGTTGCATAAAGAGGATTGGTAAAGCTCAAACTCCACCCTCTTATTTGCATGATCACTGAAATGATCAGGCTCAATGCTTTCGAGGAAAATGAAATAAAAATCTATTATCTTGCAGCCATCAAACAGTTTTTGAGAGTTCCATAAATTTTAGGGCATCTGCTCTATCTTACATTTCCATCAAAATTTGGTGTTCAAATTACAATTATCATCAAGACATTCTGAAATATGTTGAAGTAAAATTTATAGTAATGGAGTTATAATTTTGAGGTGAGATTGAATCTTTTAAGTAAACATATATAATTATTGGTAATAAAAATTAGAACTCGATGATAGATAATTAATGGTTAGAAAATATCAAAGAGGCATTCTACTATTAGAACCTTGGTGCTAAGTTCGATGAATGAAATCAAAACTTTTCGGGCTCTGCTCCTTCGTTATGTCTGATGCTATGTACTGTGATGTCTTCCAAACAGACATTTTCCAATCAAAAACAAGTATAGAACAGATATCAGAACTTACTACCTGTTCTTCTGTTGGTGAATTTATTAGCACATTCAAGCAACGAGACCGGATTGCTTCAGTAACACTTGAAGAACTGTTGCAGCATAAAAGTAGCCAGCAATAAGCACTATATGTCTCCATTGTTCTCCGAAGAGAATGCTGGGCTTCTCTTGAAAGCTTGTCAACGTCATTGAGCCCTAACACTAACATTGGACAGAAACATGCAATCAGCACCGTAAACGATAGACCAAGCACTAGCATAAACAATGAACAACCAATTGTTTATAACAACTATCCCAGCTACTTGTTTATGCATCAGGCTAAAGTGTTATGGGTCTGCTCAACCAATTAAAGCTTTTCATTCTTTTTTTTTAAGAAAAAAAAGAAGAAGGGGAACATGATAATAGTGAAAGAAGAAAGAACACACCAATTAAATTTTTTTATTTTAAGAGAAATAAATCACAAGTAAACATACAAACCACCTGACCCAAACCAGAATTCATGAGACTGAAAGACAAAACGTCCAACAATGAAACCTAAGAAAGCATCTAATTATCATATTTTCAGTGGAAACTCCTTCCACTCAACAAAAACATCACAGAAATATTTCCTTCCAAAGTAAGATCCCTTTCAGTAATGGTAGGCACGATATTGTAACCTTCTCTGATGCTAATTGAGCCTGTGATTTGAATGATCGCAAATTAGCTGATGGCTATTTTGACTTCTTTGAAGGTTATTTTGTCTCTTAGTCTTTGAAAAAACAGCAAGCAATTTTTCGATCGCGTACTAAATCTAAATATCTTGCTTTTGCTACTGCTTGTTTTGAAATTACATGGATACTTTCTTTATTAGGTGAGCTTCATTTTCAATCTGTTGGTGTGGCGATTATTAGGTGCCATAATCAATGTATTTGTGCTTTGGCAAAGAATCCTGTTTTTCATTCTTGGACAAAGTTTATCGAGCTATATATTCATGATAAAGTTCTTCTACAGGAACTTGAAGTATGTTATGTTTCTAGTGAGGATATCAAGTTGCTGATATTTTTTATGAAGACATTATCCCTTTTCTTTCCAAATTCTAAAGAACTTAAGTTGGAGGGGGGATGAAAGCATGCTTCTATTGAGCTGATTTTTCAAGCTGTTTAGTGTGCTAGGTTTGCTTTTATGTTAGTGTACTAAGCTGGAGTTCATTGGCTAAGCTAGTAATTGACACAAGTTTGCTGAGTTGATCTTGAAGTTTGTTGCAAGGCCAACTATAATTATTTTTCATTTAGTTTAGAATTTGTTGAACATTAGCTTTCATATTGTTTTTAGACTCTTCATAATCTAGCATATAAACAGCTTGCATGTCATTTGTTCATTCAGATTGTGAAATAAAAAACTTATTTAGTTGTTGAATTTTTTTCTCCTTCACATTCTTTGCAAACAAACAAGTTAGATCCAAACTTTATCTACTTCAAATTCACTTTTTCTTGTAATTGGAAGCCTTCTTTGTATTCAAATTATGTGTGTGAATGTGGTTCGAATCCACTACTAAATGGGGGTCGCATATGAGATTTTGTCTTTAATCAAGAACCGCTTTGAGCTAAGAGAATGAAATTGGTTTCCTTCCAGATCAAATTGGCTTTCTCAAACTCTATAAATGAATATTCTTTGAGCGAAGAGAATGAACTTTCCTGATAGATTTTTCAATGAAATGCCGAATGGGTATTTCTTGGAATGGATATTTCGCGAAAAGAGAAGAAGAGGGTAGAAGTAACAACATAGGAGTTAATGAATTGCTCCCCTCCAAAGGCACCAATTGCCAAAATAATATCCACTACATGTTACCCACGTGGTCACTTAGTCAGTTCATTTTCATAATTTTCATCACATACAAATACATGTGGCAAATAAGTAATTATCAACCTTTAACATCTTGCAAAAAATATATATTGTCAGTCAATAACCAAAGATATTCTCTCAAGTGGGAAAATCATAAGTTACAATTGAATTATCATGTTGTTTTTATATTATATAGTATTTATATCATGTGAATAAATATTGTCATTATTTTTGTCTTCATATGTTCTTATTATTATTATTTAAAATTAATTTCAAATAATATTATCCCAAAATTTTCATTTCAAAATCAGTAAAATAAGAAAAATAATTGGAAAGTGCAGTTTTCACTCATTTTAATTGTGGGTTTTAATCACTGGAATAAACTTGGGCCCAATTTATCATCAGGCCCAACCCATTTAAGCATTCATTATGACAGCGGCTATCCGATCAGGCTTTGGGATTCATAAGAGTTCGATAATACTCTATATATTTTAAAAAAAAATTAAGCAATTATAATTTGATTACACTTACAGTGTGATTATAGTCTGCTGATTAACTTAATAAATCATAATTTTTTTTTAAGAAGAGTGATAATTTTTAATATGATTTATTAATTTAATATAAATATAACACGAAATTTATGAATATAGATTATCATAAAATAACATAAATATTTAATAAATAATGTGATATGATGTATTTAATAATTACGTTAAATTTAAATTTAAAACTTTTTAATATATAATTATATTTTGAATAATTTTTTAAACAATTATCTTATATTAATTAATATTTAAAAAAATATTTTTATAAATATATTAAAATATAAATAAATAATAAAATTATAATTTTATTAACCGTTTGATAATTATATCAACATTATAATTTTTACTTTTTAACATGATTATAAAAATAAGGCACGATAAAATTACGATATAACAACATAAACTAGTAGTATTATAGAAAGTTTAATACATTATTATTGATTATTTTTAAAATTAAAATATTAATCTTTTAATTATCTAATTTACATAGAAATTTGGGGGAAATAAAATTTTCAATTAAGAAAAGTGTAGCGTGCTCCATAAAAAAATATATTTACATGCGACCCTTTTGTAAAAAACGATAGAGAGGGGAGGGCAAGACGCAAAATGTGAGCCGGAGTGTCGGACGCCTGGTAGGGTTTTCTGTTCCCGCCATTATATTCCGGCGAATTTCACACGGGAATAAAACGCCTCATCGTTTCTCGATCCAGTTAAAGCCAAGCTACTCTCAAGTTTGTACTTTTCATTTGGATTACAACAATTGCAACGTCACTGGTACTTTTCCTTCCTTGGTCGGCATCTTTTCCTCTCATCTTCATTCTCTCTGGTGTTTCTGTTTGCTTCACAAGAAAATATTGGAGAAAATTTAGTCTTAGAGCTTGTTTATTCCATTTAAGTTATTTTACTTCATTGTGCCTGATGCTTAGATGGTTTTGCTTTCTTGCTGTTACTCGTGTTTTTGTTTCCTGTATGTTTCCCTAGAAAATGTTGGGACGGAACAATTTATTAGAAATTTTTTTAATTTCCGTACTGTGGGACCTCAAATGGTGCTGCTTTACTTAATATTGTCTTACTCTTGGTAACATACTTGCTTCGGTTAGTTTTCTTTCTTTTGCTCACGTTTTCTATTTGTTTCTCGAGCAAAACGTTTGGACATGAGCAAAGAATTAAACTAAAGTCTCACAAGTATTGGTTATGTGGCACCTACAAAATAAGTGCTTAACGTGTTGTGGTTCATACTAAATTAATTGATGCCTCAGGGCAAAGGTAAGGTTTAATATATGATTTGGGCTTGTAGATATAGTGATTGTAAGGTGATGTTGAAGGAGTTCGTTCTGGTGTTAGGTTTTATTGACTTATTTTAGTGGAATTAAGCCTTTAAAATTTACTGTTTGGTTATGTATACAAGTATACGACTGCCAGCACACAAATATAGCATACTTGTGTTGAGAGAGAACATTAATGAATATGACTTGAAGGAAATGCAAAGAGATTGACAACTAATGTATGTGTTTTTTCTGGAATCTTGATAACAGTTGAGACCACTTTTGATGATTCTTTGTTTAGTAATGATGATTTTAGATGTGGTTGTTCTTTGAGATTTCTAAAGTCTATGGTAGATAATCTGAAGAGTGTATGTAACTTGATTATAAAATTAAACAAGGAGATGTACTGTTACAACATCGATACTAACCTGAGAGAAGCAAATGGTATTTGTTTAATAAATTCTGGAAAATCAGAATAAGGCTGCTTAAATGGAGAAAAAAAAATATATTATGGAGAACACTTGAATTTCACTTCTAAAAGACTTTGCTGCAAACTGCATATTATTACTACGTATAGTATGCTTTTTATGGATCCCATTAGGTGACTTCTGACCTTGACTCATGTGTCCTTATATTTTAAGACTTGAAGCCCCTGTAATTAAATTAATTTTTGGGACATTTGTAATTAATTGATCTGGTTCTAGTAAGGCTCTTTAGATGGAAACACAGACGGTTCTTGTTATTAGTGGCATGCAGGTCCAAAACATGAGAAGGTAATTGCTAGTAGTCACCTTCTTTGCATTTGGGAAAATTAATGGCTTTGCATTTCTTCAACCCCCAGCCACAAAACATGAAATTGCTTTATGAGACACTTTGAAGTGATGAAAGTAGATATATTTCCTGGAAGTTCAGCACATAGAAGCTGATTACTTCTTCAATTACTGCCGAGAAATGAGCCTCTTCAGTATGATGTTTGTATATTAAAATGGGTTTGGCCAAAAACTCATACAAGATATGATTATTTCTTTTTGTCTTTTCTATTGTCTGTTAAATGATAATTTTGTTACCCTTATGTACCCTTCTTTTGTTTTATAATTAGTCTTGCTTTTATGTTGTTACCTTAAATACCTTGATAGAAACTAATATTTCTCTAGTAATGAAAGTTTGATTAAATAGACTTCACTTGTTCTAGAATTTTCTTCACTTATACTCATTGATAAGCCTCTTTGCACATTCTTCCTGGGGAATGGACGGGATTGGAAGCTACCAATATACACAATTAGATTATGAATAATTGCAGGAACAAGGGAAAAATATAATCTAAGTTTTGCATGTCCTGTTCAACAACCTTTGTTTAAATACTTTTCTTTTTTTTTGGTGGATTAATTCTCTCAATTCTTAAACCAAATCATAAAAGAGATTTTGTTATTTGTCTCTCTATTGAGCAGAGTCCAGGTTTAATCCTTTGCAGGGTTGAAGAAGATTTTTGTTTCTTTACTTTGCATTAGTTTTGTCAAAATACCAGCCACCAAATCGAGGCTTTGTGTATTATGTGTCCAACTAACTTGTCTTTTTTATGGATTAGACTTCCTCAAACCTCTTTTTATCTATTTATCTACGTGGTTGAATGATGACATTCATTTTATATTCTGGTGCCAAAAATAAAGTATTCTATACTATGTTCATGCTCACAAAACTTTCTAGTGACAACTTGGTGCAATGGATGAGGACATGAAGCTTCAAATTCATTGTATGGAGAAAGAGGCATATGGTAATGTTTTGAGGGCTTTCATTGCTCAGTCTGATCTCCTTTCATGGGTATGCAATAGTGTATATGAACTGTTAGTGTGCACTAAAGTTCCCTGAATTCAATTTTTAGTTGTATAAATTGTTTTTATCTTGCCAGTTTTACTTTCAAATTCATCATTATTGCTGTGTCATAATCACCAAAATGTTCACGTCATTGTCCAGGGTAAGGAAGGGCTTATTACTGAGCTGAGAAAGGAACTTAATGTAACAGATACTGAACACGGAGAACTTCTTGTAAAGATCAATTCAGATGAATTGATTAAAGTGATCAGGTGTTTGTAGTTCGTTTCATTTTCATTGTATTTTCTTCATCCTGTTATCTTCTTCTGATAATTATGGTAACTTCAGGATGTGGATGATGTTCTCACAAATTTTTTTGGCACATTTGATGTAGGGAATGGCGTAAAGTTGCACAGCATCCTCAAGAATCACTTTTAGGTGAAGTGAAAGCTACTGGCTTTGCTCCTAAATCAGTTGGCAATGCTCTTCAGAAAAAAGCGAAGACATCTCAAGCTTCTGTCTCAAAGTCTAAAAGATATGTTTCACATGGTGAACCTTCTTTAGGAACTCAATCTTGGAAATGTGTGCAACAGATTCAACCTTCTTCTGGAAGTCTTCCTTCTTCAGTACCTGTAAGTAGAGGTTCTACTAGCTGAGATGGTTTATCATTTTGCTTTCATTGTCTACTTCAACATCTTAAGTTGAATGTACATGATATTATGGTTTTAAAGATAGCCAGTCCCACTAATCCTTTCATAGCTGAGATGTAAATGAACCTACTGGCAAACACAAGGCTGATAAAAAAAAATGGACAAAAATATAGACAAATGTTTGGGCTCAAAGGAAAGCCATGTTTAAGGTATGATCTATTCATAGATAATCGTCAGTGTATGATATGTTGTTATGAAATGACAATCATAATTTGGCTCATCCATTTATTTGTTAGGGCTGAGGGGTTGGGAGGTTTACAAGTTTTGAGTTTTGTTTAAAGTTTGCCAACACAAGGGGATATATTCGGTTCAATATTTTAAAATCAGTAACCATTTCTTTTTCATTTTTTTAAAAGTTTTATTTTCCTAATAATTTTATTGGCCTTTTTATGCACGAGTCTATAGGAGCTTTTTTTTTATAACTGTATCTTATCTGTTTGGAGAAGTTAAATTTGCGGAATTGGAACCAATTAGTTTTTCTGAAATTGATATCATATTCACTAAAAGAGTTGCAAGATGTGAGGAACTGGTTACAAAGTTATGGAATGAATTACAACATTGTTGTTGGAGTTAATTTGAAGCAATTTTGCAGTTCTTGCTTCAGTTGGCAATTCAGGAAATATGATGACTAATGATCTGCATATTTTAAAATCTGAGATGCCAAATTTCTGGGCCCATTCATTTTCTGAGTTGCCAATTTGTTATATAGAATTCCACTTGTCAAAAAAAATGTATTGTTGTAAATTCCCATATATTTATAAATTCCCAATTTTAGTTGTGCTGCGTCTCTGTTTCTTGATTATGTCCAGGTACAACATAGTGGTGAATTGGCTAAGTTTTCTTCTGGGAATCCTGAGCAGTCTGTGAGAATAGTTTGTAATAATTATCAGGCACCATCTGATGGCAAACGAAAAGCACCAGTGAGATCTCAACCAAAGAAAGGCTCACATGTTCCTGATGGTAAGAAAAGATATGATGTAATTGAGATCCGTGCAACAGATAAGCTTCTTCACCAGGTGAGTTAAAAAATTCGATTGGTATGCTTCACAAGTAACTGAGATGTTAAAAGTCTGCTTTAGTATCTGGCTAATTCAACAGACATGGTTGCTAGATTACAGTAGGATGTTTGATCTTGCTATGCCTTTTGGAAAGCTACAATCTACTTTGTACAATACTTTCACATCAATTTTTGCTCAAACTACAAACTATTTTTAGATTAGTCTTTTCAGCCACTGAGGGTACATGGAGACATTCTTTAATAATATCATTGGATGACCGGCTTTGAGCTTGAAACTATGTGGTAGCAGTTTTCATTGCATTAAATTGTGTTATTTTCATGGTGCTCAGCCTATGGATGGAGTCCTATCCATCTTACAAGATTTCTATGCAATGGCCTAATTTGACCTGGTTTCAAAGCGCTAATTATTTTAAGTTTCTAAATACTAATAAATCTAGACAACCAAATTGCCTAGAATTTAAGGTTTCACCTGAATAGCTGAAGTCGATTTCTAAGGATTTGTGCTGAATGGGGTATGCCCATCTAGTGCAAATTCTCTCAAGTTTAGGTGGTTTGCAGATCACTATGATATATATTCCCTTTAGCATGTTTATGTAGAGTTTTTAGCATATATTATATGAGTGAGAAGTTCTTTTCTTCTGCAATCTTTGAACCCTTGGCTGCTGGCAGGTTGAGAGGGCAGTCTATGGTACCAAAAGCCCATGTCCAGTACAAGTCGAGAAGGCAAAATTAGTCTTAAGAGT